>OY740809.1:31020962-31266813 GCA_963514005.1 Raja brachyura | reverse complement strand
TATGTCTATAGAGATCTAAAAATGTTAATTGTCCCTTGGAACACAAACCTGATGATTTGGGTGCTAAATGATTTTCGGTAACCTATTTCCAGGAATTTTAACACCACTAAAAACGTTCCTCGTGCTTCCACGATGAAGTCATGGAAACCAACCTTGACCACATTAAAGAGGTCCGTCATGTTCTTCTCCAGATGCCGGTGTCTATGGGTTCATCATCATGCGCTGTTCCTAATGGTTCCTAATGGTCCTCTATTGTCCTCGAAGTGCAAAGAAGAGTTGACCAACTCCCTTCACGAAGATCACGTTGGGGATCGAGATGCTTCCATCATCTTTAGTCCCCCAGATCCCTGCCTTCGATGTCCTGTCACACAATGCCTCTAATACACCTCTAATACCCTATTGTGCTTGAGGATCCTTGGCCATTTGACAGACCAACATCAACCCAGGGCGGTACGGTGGCACAGTGGTAGAGTAGCAGCGCCAGAGACCCGGGTTCGATCCTGACTACGGGTGCTGTCAGAGCACGTTCTCCCCGTGACCGCATTAGTTATCTCTGGTTCCACCCCACATTTCCTATGAGTTCAGAACATTTTCCCACAAAAGCACACAAGGCATTTGAAAAGCCTGAAACTGAGTGACATTTTATTGGGATGCATCTCAGCACGGTTTGATGCAAAGACCGCGAGAGATTGCAGAGAATTGTGGACGCAGCCCTGACCATCACACAAACCAACCTCTCTTCCATTGGCTCCGTCTGCACTCCTCGCTGCCACCAGCATAAGCAAGGACGAGTCGCACCCCGGACAATCCCTCTTCTCCCCTCCCCAATCAGGCAAGAGGTACAGAAGTGTGAAAATGCACACCTCCAGATTCAGGGACAGTTTCTTCCCAGCTGCTATCAGGCAACTGTACCATCCTCTCACCAACAGGAAAGCGAGCCCTTATTGGAGACCTTTGTACTATCTTTAATCAAACGTTTATCTGTATCTTTTCCCGTATCTGTACAGCAGTCGGCTTGATTGTAATCGTGTATAGTCTTTTCACTGACTGGATAGCACACACCAGAAAAGCTTTTCACTATAGCAAGTGGCGATGATAAACTAAACTAAACTAATTTTACAAAAACTGATTGCACTCCTCAGTTCAGTTTAGTACATTGTCACGTGTGCCAAGGCACAGTGACAAGCTTTTGTTGTGTGTTATCCAGTCGGCAGAAAGACAATACATGATTACAATTGAGCCATTTACAGTGTATAGATACATGATGAGGGAATAACGTTCAGTGCAAGGTAACGCCAGCAAGTCCGATCAAGGATAGTCCGAGGGTCACCAAAGAGGTGAGTAATAGTTCAGCACTGCTCTCTGGTTGTGGCAGGATGGCAGGTTGTGTTCCAGCGGTCTGTACTTGGGCAGAGATTTGCCCTTGGCCTGGTCTGCTCCTAATTTTGGAGCGTGGGCTTATCATTGTCAAGAAACTCTGAGCATTTGACCCCCTTTGGGCATTTTCCTGGCAGCTGCTTGTTACGAAGTGACAGCAGAAGGCATCTTGAGGCGATTCCAGCTGCTGGCCCTGGATCACAGAGCGCACCTGAAACTCCAGGTCATCAGAGTGCAGTGTTCATCAGCTTCAGCCAGATGGTGTTCTCGCTGTCCGTGGCATTTCACCTTGCCAGATCCTTAAATAAGATTACAAAACACTTGGACTGACAAGATCGTCATTAGCGAACTTAGAAAAATTACACTTCAGGCACGCAGCAGTAAAAACCCTGGAAAATGCACTTTGTCCGATTAGGTTGGCAACGTCCCAATTCTAAATTCCCATTCTTGCGCTGAAATCTCTCCATTGCCTCATCGTTCCCTATCTCTGGGACCCCCCTCCGCCTCTGCAAGCCTCTGAGATCTCGGCAATCTTTCTTTCTGCTCTCTGGTCAATTCAAAGTTTCTCCATAACCAGCAGCCAGGGAGATAAGTTTTGGAATTCCTTCTCTGTACTTATCTTCTTCCCAGAAGACTGTACTTTTTTAATTAGTACGGGTGTCAGAGGTTATGGGGAGAAGGCAGGAGAATGGGGTGAGGAGGGTGAGATAGAGCAGCCATGATTGAATGGCGGAGGAGACTTGATGGGCCGAATGGCCTAATTCTGATCCTGTCACTTATGACCTTTTGAGAAGACATCTCTATCATGTTCTGTGACTGAGCTTCTGGCTACATAATAATAATAATATCTTTTTTTGCCATTACACATAAGTGCAACGAGATTTGGTTTGCAACTCCATCCGATGTCATAACTTAAACGACTAATAAAATGTAGGTTTAGATACCCCGAGAACAAGGTTTGTGAAAAGAACATTAGAACAGTAAAACAGTCAAAACCAAAACACACTAAAGTGCAGATGTGTCTGTGTGACGTGACCATCCGAGGGAGACAGTCCATGGGGGGGAGGGGGGGGGGGGGGTACTCAGCAGGGCCGGTTCAGAGCCACTATATCTCTGGGAATGAAGCTGTTCCTGAGTCTGGAGGTGCGGGCGTAGAAGGCCTTGTAACGTCTGCCAGAAGGGAGTAGTTCGAACAGTCCATTACAAGGGTGAGAGGGGTCTTTATGGATGCTGACGGCCTTCCTGAGGCACCGTGTGTGGTAGATGCCCTCCAAGGCTGGTAGCGGTGCCCCAATAATCTTTTGCGCTCTGTGGACGACGCGCTGAAAAGCTCTCCTCTCCGCCTCCGTGCAGCTGAGATACCACACAGAAATGCCACCCATACGTTAGTATGCTCTCTGTCGTGCAGCGGTAGAAGGTCGTCAGCAGCTGTTGGGGCAGACCAGTCCGTTTCAGTGTTCTTGGGAAGAACAGTCATTGCTGTGCCTTTTTGACCAGTGCAGCGGTGTTGGTGGACCATGTGAGGTCCTCTGAGATGTGAGTGCCCAGAATGTCCTATTAATTTAATGTGCTCTTAATGTCCTATTAATATAATTTATTGTTAAGTCTTGTTTGAAAACTCCACTGCCATAGTGTTTAACTCCATTAAAGGCTACAGACTGATGCTAGTTGTTGCGGTGAAGAAAAACAGCACCTTCACAAAAGTGGTTCATTTATGGCCACATTGGAGTCGTGCAGCATGGAACCAGCCGACGTTTGA
The DNA here is from genome assembly GCA_963514005.1 of Raja brachyura. The sequence continues at coordinate 31,263,677 of OY740809.1, read as the reverse complement.
CCCATATCCCTCTAAACCTTTTGTATCCACGTACCTGTCCAAATGTAGTTTTAGTTTAATTTATAGTCACGTGTACTGAGGTACAGTGAAAAGCTTTTGTGTAACCAGTGTCAAGTCATCCAGCATGGCAGCAATCATTATTATAATATGACCAGCAAATGACCTGTCCCTAGCTGTGTCGGGTTCCCTCAAATACAGTGTAATCTACAAACAAATCTTTCACTGATACAAGACAGCACATTGTCCACTTTGAATGAGACACAGGAGCAACTCAGGAGAAAATATTAATGGGAACTCAGACTGGATGCATTAATGGGCTGGGGTTGAACGAATAACAGACCCTGCTTGCGTGATTAAACTGCAATAAACGTTCTAATTATCCTATTAATTTTTTAAATCACTTTTTTCCCCACTTGGCCTATTCTGTTGTTTGAAGGATATGGGCCAAACGCGGTCAGGTGGGACTAGTGTAGATGGGGCTTCTTGGTCGACACGGGGCAGGTTAGGCCAAGGGGCCTGTTTCTATGCTGTATGACCCTGACTCCAATGTGGTCATACATGTGCGGCTTTTTTGTGAAGGTGGTCTTTGTCCACAGGGAGGTGTGGGTTAATTATTGTCACGAAAACTGAGGTGCAGTGAAAAGCTTTGTTTTGCATGTTATTCAATCAAATCAGATAAGACTAAGCGTGAATACAGTCATGTCAAACTGGCGTGCAATGGGTAGAGCAAAGGATAATGTGCAGAGTGTAGAATATAGTTCTCAGCATTGTCGCGCACCACTTCCAGAGACAAAGTCCAATGTCCACAATGGGGTAGAGGCGAATCAGACAGCACCCTAGCTTGTGAAAGGACCGTTCATAAGCCTGATGACGGAGGGGAAGGAGCTGTTCCCGAGTCTGGTGGCGTGCAGTTCCAAACGTCAGTATCTTTTGCCTGACGGGAACGGGTTTTCACTTAATGATTGGTGCTGCAGTGAAAACCGCTATAAAGTTTATTTTAAATTTAAAGACACGGTTTGTTTACAAGCCTAACCGCATGCTCTCGATTGCACAGGGCAGACATGGGGTGGGTTTGATCCTTCGACCGGTGCGGTGGCATAGCGGTAGAGCTGCCTTAGAGCGCAAGAGACCCGGGTATGTGTGCTTGGCTGTATGTTCGCCCGGTGACCTGCGTGGGCTTTCTCTGAGATCTTCGGTTTCCTCCCACACTCCAAAGACGTTCAGCTTTGTAGGTTAATTGGCTTGGTGTAAATGTAAAAATTGTGCCCAGTGTGTGTAGGATAGTCAATGTGCGGGGATCGCTGGTCGGTGCGGACTCAGTGGGCCGAACATCCTAATTCTGCGCTGTATCTCTAAACTAAACTAGACCGCTGAGGTCGGTGGAGGGAACGCTGCAATGTGGCCCCAAGACTTCCAGCGTGTGGTCCCAGGGAGGAACCAGACCTGAACTTATGGGCTGGCACACTGTCCATGCAGGCGATGGCATTAGCTTTAACCACAATGTGCTGGAGTAATTGGGTAGGTCAGGCTGACCCACTGTGTTACCCCAGCAATGCCTCTCATTATTATGGGTATTTGGGGGAGAAGGCAGGAGAATGGGGTTAGGAGGGAGAGATAGATCAGCCATGATTTAATGGTGGATCAAATGACTTTTGATGGCCCCCGAATGGTCTCACTTTGCTCCTATAACATGAACTTTTTTTTGTAAACCAGTTCCTTGTATCTCGTTTTGGGTTTAAGTTTAGTTTAGAGATACAGCGTGGAAACAGGCCCTTCGGCCCATTGAATCCGCGCCAACCAACAATCACCGGAACAATAATTCTATCCTACACACCAGGTGACAATTTACAGAAGTCAATTCACTTGCACACCTGCACATCTTTGGGATGTGGGAGGAAACCGGAGCACCCATAGTCAGGATTGAACCCGGATCTCTGGCGAGGATTGAACCCGGATCTCTGGCGCTGTAAGGCAGCAACTCTACCGCTGCGCCACCGTGCTGCCCTCATTTATTATTGTCATGTGTGTGGAGGTACAGTGTGAAACTTTGTTTTGCATTTTATTCAGCAAAATCGGGTGGTACCCTATGTAAATATAATCAAGCCAAACTCAAGTACATTCGGTAGAGCAGAGGGAATGATACAGAGTGCAGGGTATAGTTCTCCGCATTGTAACGCACCAGTTTCAGACACCGGATTAAATAACTAGTTGTGATGTGACTAATTTTTCATGATTGTGAAATGCGACTCGTGCAGTTAAAGGCGCATTTCTGAATCGGGCTATGAGGCAACATCGCTGCACATCAGTGTCAGAGGTGTCTGCTTTCAACCCCATCTCGGCATTGTAATGCACCAGTTCCCGACACCAGATGATATAACTGGTTGTGATGTAACTAATCATTTGTGGTGGTTGCCTTCTGTGTCAACTGCAACTCAGCAGATTAAGATAATACCTCTGAATCGAGGCGTGGGGCAGCACTGGTGCAGAGGTGACTATGTTGAAACCCACCTGCTCAGCTGGGGGTGCAAGGTATAAAATCAGTGTCTTGGGGCATATTTTAGCGAAGAGCTGGTAAGCCCTCTCTGGTATCCTGAGAAGAACCTTCAACTAACAAGGATAAAATATGCATAAAACATATAAAGTTCTTAAGGGATTGGACAGGCTAGATGCAGGAAAAATGTTCCCGATGTTGGGGGAAGTCCAGAATAAAGGGTAGGCCATTTAGGAGTGAGATGAGGAATAACGTTTGCACCCAGAGAGTCATGACTCTGTGGAATTCTCTGCCACTGAAGGCAGTGGAGGCCAATTTACTGGATGTTTTCAAGAGAGAGTTAGATAAAGCTCTTATGGCTAATGGAATCAAGGGATATGGAGAGAAAGCAGGAACGGGGTAATGATTTTGGATGATCAGCCATGATCATATTGAATGGCAGTGCTGTCTCGAAGCACTGAATGGCCTACTCCTGCATCTATTTTCTATGTAGGAACTGCAGAAGCTGGTTTATACTGAAGATAGACACAAAATGCTGGTAGACAAAAATGCTGGAGAAACTCAGCGGGTGAGGCAGCATCTATGGAGCAAAGGAACAGGTGACGTTTCGGGTCGAGACCCTTCTTCAGACAAAATACTGGAGTAACTCAACGGGGTCAGGCAGCATCTCTGGAGAAAAGGAATGGGTGACATTTCAGGTTAGAACCTGAAGGGTTCCGGGTCTGAAGAAGGGTCCCAACCTGAGGAGTCACCTATTCATTTTCACCACAGATGCTGCCTGACCCACTGAGTCACTCCAGTGCTTTGTGTCTTTTGTAAATTAGCATCTCCAGTTTCATATTTCTAAGAACAATCTATGCCTTTCTAAGTAATTGGCTGTGCAATGCCTTGTGGCATCCTGAGCTAGTGAGAGTTGTTTTGCAATTGGTAGACTTTCTATATCACACAGCGTTGAAGAGTTTGTTAGTTTACACCAATTTCATCTTTTCTTGAGGTTCATCAAACCTGAATGAGCATACCTCAGTTTAGAGAAACAGGCCCTCTGGCCCTCCGAGCCCACCATCGATCACCCCATACACTAGCACTATTATACACACTAGGGACAACTTTCAATTTTTTACCAGAGCCAAGCTAATCTGCAAGCCTGTACGTCTTTGGAGTGTGGGAGGAAACCTGAGCACCCGGAGAAAACTCACGGGGTCCCAGGCAGAACGTACAAACTCCGTACAGACAGCACCCGTAGTCAGGATTGAACCTGGGTCTCGACTGCTGTAATGCAGCAACTCTACCGCTGCACCACCGTGCCGCTCTTAGTCAACGTTTTCATCAAAAAATACATTGACGACTGAGCCAAATGCAGGTAAATGAGACTATCTTAGATGGGGCATGTTGGCCGGCATGGGGGAAATGAGGCTGAATGGCCTGTTTCCAGGCTGTGTGATGCTCTTATAACTTTCACACCTCATTCCTGGAAGTGGTGTCAAGTGCTCCTCCTCTGAACTCTAACTCAGATTGTATTTTAATATTCTTTTGCAATGCTCATGTTTTGCACAACAATCGTGCTGTTTTGCATTTTGTCCTCGCTGTGTGTGTGTATACTCTTTAGTCTGTGAGCATCTTGCGAGCAAGGGCTTCTGTTGCTCCTTGATGTAAGTGACAATAAACTCACCTGAACCTGACGTGACACCAACATCTCTGGAGATGTTTTTCTTCGTGCTGTATGTTGGTCGATGTCAAGTGGAGCTTGCATCATCAGCCTGGTGGGGTGTTGGACCAAGTGAATCTCTCACGCAGCAGGGACACACGCTGTGGGATGTTCCTGTTTTCCCGGAACCAAATCCGCCCCTCCCCAACCCACATTGTTTGAGGGATTGGCCTCGGTCCCTTCCCACTTCCCCTTTCTAATTAATATCCAAAACTAGAACACACTCCTGAGGTCCTCTACATTTGGGACTTCGTTCGACTAGGGACTAGCCACCATTTCAGATGTCGCAATGCACTCTACTGTCACAGAAGCCTTTAGCATGACAACATGTCCTTCAGCCCACCGAGTCCACGCTGGCCATTGATCACCCGTTGTCACTATTGCTACATTTTCCCACTTTCCCATCCACTCCCTACACACTGGAGGCAATTTTACAGAGGAGAATTAACCTACCTAGTGAGTAGGATGGTGCTAGCGTATGGGGATCGCTGGTCTGCGCAGACTCGGTTGGCCGAAGGGCCTGTTTCCCTGCTGTATCGCTAAACTAAGATGGGCACGAAATGGAGGGATGTGGATCCAGGATATGTGGGCAGAAGGGATTAGTTTAATTTGGCATGATGTACGGCAATGGGCCGGAGGGCCTTGTGTTGTGCTGTGTAGTTCTATGTATTTCCCTTTTGGAATTGGCTCTCTTACTCCCGACACATCTTCTCGTAAGCGGTGTCTCTCCTGTTGCTTGCCCAGAGCCCTGAAATAAAGAGGCTGTGAAGGTGGTGGTAGGATGCAGGAAGCAACCGGCAGATGCCGGTTTACAACGAACATAGACGCAAAACGCTGGAGTATTGTAACTCAGCGGGGCAGGCAGCATCTCTGGGGAGAAGGAATGGGTGACGTTTTGGGTCGAGTCCCTTCTTCAGACCAGATGGTGGTACATGTACTCCTTCTGGAATGGATTTCTCTTTTGTGTTTAATTCTACAAACTCTCAGGGACCTGGCAGTTTACGGAGAAGCAGTGTGGTTTCTCATTTGATAGCTTAATGATAGCTTCTACTTTGGCTGCCAACATTTCAGATTTAGTTTTCTTAGAAATTCCAATTCTTGCTTCGGCTTCCAACCTAGACTGGCTCCGCAATGAAAGGCACAGGGAGTAATTGTAACAATCGGCTCCTACAAGGCTGTTGACGCTAAACCAGGCTCTCATGTGAATCGTACCCAGAAAACAAAGACTTAAACATTAGTTTTATTTCATTTTAGAGATACAGCACGGAAATGGGCTCTTTGGCCCACCCAGTCCGTACCGACCAGCGATCCCCGCACATTAGTGGTGAGTGTGTGGAATTCTCTGCCTCAGAGGCGGTGGAGGCAGGTTCTCTGGATGCTTTCAAGAGAGCTAGATTGGGCTCTTAAAAATAGCGGAGTCAGGGGATATGGGGAGAAGGCAGGAACGGGGTACTGATTGGGGATGATCAGCCATGATCACATTGAATGGCGGTGCTGGCTCGAAGGGCCAAATGGCCTGCTCCTGCACCTATTGTCTATTAACACTGCCCTACACACACTGGGAATAATTTTATATTGTAATAACAAGCCAATTACCCTACAACCCTGTACGCCTTTGGAGTGTGGGAGGAAACCGAAGATCCCAGGGAAAACCCACGTGGTCACGGGGCGAACGTACAAATCCATACAGACAGCACCCGTAGTCGGGATCGAACCCGGGTCTCTGCCGCTGTAAGGCAATAGCTCTACCGCTACGCCACCGTGCCTCCTGACGGCAGCAAAAAAAGTGGGAGTTGCTGGAGGAACTTGGCGAGTCAGGCAGCATCTGTGGAGGGAATAGATAGGCGACGTTTCACGTTGAGATCTTTCACCTGGACTGAAAGTGTAGAGGCCATCCAAAAAGTCAAAGTAAAGTCAACAAAGTGATTTTGAAATGGAGTTGATGGTGAGATGTCGGAAGCCTGGAAGCTGATTTATGTGCAGTAACTTCACACAGACAGCATCTTCTTAATGACCAGATGTACTGCTTCATTAATGTTGATTGAACAATATATATTGATGAGGGCTAGCATGTAGCTTAAGAGGGTGTAAGATTTTTACTTTACTTTCATATCTCAAATGGGGTTGGTTTATCTTGGTGTCATGTTCAGCACAGACATTGTGGGCTGAATGGCCTGTTGCTGTTCTGTACTGTTCTATGTTTAATGATCTCCCAAATGGTAAACGTATTTGATGGTGGTCAATTTTGCACTTGAGTTTCATGGGATGTGAACCCATAAACTAGCAATGTTACAAAATTTTGAGATTTAAAAAATCAAGTCTGCAATTTATCCCATCAGATAAAGCATAAAAAGAAGTTTAATTTGACACCTAATTTACTTTCATATCTTCAGTATTAAGAAAGTTATGGCCATTTTCATACTCGGAAATGAGCATCTTGCTTCCCATTGCCTTTCAATTGACTTAACTCAAAAGCTGTGATCTGGAAAAGTTAAATGTCCATAACATTCTTAAAAATTAAGAGAACTCAATGAAATTTTCAGTTATTATAGATTGAAGCATTCTGAAACAAATATTAAACAATCTTACTTGGATGACCTGAAATTAAAGCATATAATTAGTTAGTTATCTAATTGTAGCTAATTACAAAATTCAATGAGTAGATCTAAACATCTATCAATTTCTTAAGAAAAGATAAACTTTTTTAAAATTGCCTAAGTGTCCAAATAACATTCACACAATAATCCACAATATAACATAATTTTTAAATCTAATTTTCATGAATTTCTGGGCCAAATGGAAGGATTTTAGTGTTTTATGCCTGTAAATTAATGGCCATTTAAATCAACTAGCGAGTGGGTTTTAGCGGAATGCGGTGGATTAGAACGTTGCGGTTTGCAGTGAAGTCGGGGGGGAAAATACTGGGGGTTCATACATTTTTTGGGGAACCCATTTCGCAACATAAAAATATTATTAATGCCTCCCGAAAAACCAACTTTTAATATAAAAATAAACTATTTACCTTTTTTTCTTCCCTACGCAAAATGCTTCCGGTTGTCTGCGGTCACGGCTTTTGAAGGTGATTTTTAAATTACTCTAGTTAATAAATAATCTAGAGTAATTTAAAAATACCACCATTGATGAAATGTCGGAGCGATTTTTCTTCAGCAACCAAATCGCCCGACATTCATCGATTTGTCCTGCCTGTGGAAAAACGGCACTTTAAGCCCGCCCCCCTCTGCAAGGCGCGAAAGTCGCGCACACGGGGAGCGGCAGAAGTGCAGCGCCGGTAAAGGTAAGTTTTGTAACATACCTACATAAACTCCTAATGGGTGGCACAGCTGGTAGAACTGCTGCCTCACAGAGCCAGAGGCCCGGGTTTGAATCTGACCTCGGGTATCGTTTGTGTGGAGATTCCGTGTTCTCCTTATGACCCCAGTGTGTTTTTTTCCAGGCGCTCCGGTTTCCTCCCACATCCCAAAGACTTGCGCGTTTGGTGGTTATTTGACGCCCCTAGGGAGTGAATGAGAAAGTGAGATCCTGCAGAACTAGTGTGATGGCATAGAACGGGTGATCGATGGTCAGCGTGGACTCAGTGCGCCAAAGTGCCTGTTTCCATAATTCCTCTAAACTAAAGTGAACTTCTCTGGATAGAAGCTACCTACTAAGCCAAAGAAAATGCTGCAATTGGAGGGAATTTGATGGAATAACAGTGGGCCATTGATGAAGACGAGTTCCCCACACTAAGCTTCCATTTCCTTGAGTGTAAAAATATTATATGCTCAGCTTACTGAAGTGTTCAACATGATTAAAGGATTAGATCGGTTTAAAGATAGAAGAAAAAAAGCCTCCTATAATATGTGAATCCAAAATAAAAGTAGCTTGTTAAAACCATGATGTACATGGACTTCAGTAAGGCGTTCGACAAGGTTCCGCATGGTAGGCTGCTTTGGAAGGTTAGATCGCATGGGATCCAAGGAGAGATAGCTGAATGGATAGCAAATTGGCTCCATGGAAGGTGGCAGAGGGTGATGGTGGAAGGTTGCTTCTCAGACTAAAGGCCACCTGTGACTAGTGGTGTGCCACAGGGTTCAGTGCTGGGGCCCGTTACTGTTTGTCATCTACATCAATGATTTGGATGACACCATTTAGGGCAAGATTAGCAAGTTTGCTGATGATACAAAAGTTAGTGCAGATAGTGAAGATGGTTGTGAACGATTGCAGCAGGATCTGGATTGATTGGCCAGGTGGGCGGAGGAATGATTGATGGAATTTAATACAGAGAAGTGTGAGGTGTTGCATTTTGGGATGTCGAACAAGGGCAGGACTCTGGCGAGTGTTCGAGAGCAGAGGGATCTAGTATAGGTGCATGGTTCCTTGAAGGTCGAGTCGCAGGTAGATAAGGTGGTCAAAAAGGCTTTTGGCACTTTGACCTTCATCAGTTAGAGTATTGAGTATAGAAGTTGAGAAATCATGTTGCAGTTGTATAAGATATTGGTGAGACTGCATTTAGAATATTGTGTTCAGTTCTGGGCACCATATTATAGGAAAGATAATGTCAAGCTTGAAAGGGTTCAGAAATGATTTATGAGGATATTGCCGGGAATAGAAGGTGTGAGATTTAGGGAGAGGTTGGATCTCCATTCCATGGCGTGCAGGAGGATGAGGGGAGATCTTATAGAGGTGTCCAAAATCAGGAGAGGAATAGGTCTGGTAGATGCACAGAGTCTTTTACCCAGAGTAGGGGAATCGAGGACCAGAGGAAATGGGTTCAAGGTGAAGGGGAAAAGATTTAATAGGAATTAGAGGGGTAGTTTTTTCTCACAAAGGGTGGCGGGCATATGGAACGAGCTGCCAGAGGAGGAGTTGAGGCTGGGACTATCTCATTGTTTAAGAAACAATTAGACAGGCACATGGATTGGACAGGTTTGGGGGGATATGGACCAAGCGCAGGCAAGTGGGACTAGTGCAGCTGGGACATTGTTGGCCGGTGTAGGCGAGAAGGGCTGAAGGGCCTGTTTCCACACTACATCACTCTATGACTCTGAATGATGGTCATACAGCATGGAAAAAGGCCCTTCGGCCCAACTTGCCTGTCAACTAACATGCCTCATCTATACTTGTCCCACCGGCCTGCGCTGGGCCCATATCCCTCTGTAACTATTGTATCCATGTACCTGTCCAAATGTTTTCTAAATGTTGTGATGGTGTGATACCCACCACCGTGTGTGTGTGTGTGTGTGTGTGTGTGTGTGTGTGTTAAAAAAAAAAGAGATGGGAGGCATTAAAACCGAATTATTGAATTTAAAGAAAGATATGAAAAAGTTGAATATTAAGGAGGAAGTCGAAAAGATTAATGAAGATGTGAAAGACTTGAAAACTGAAATAAAAGACTTGAAGACTGAAATCACTGAATCTGCTCAAGCATTGAAAAGAGAGATAACGGATAAGTTAAAAGAGCAGAACAAACAGATGAAAATTAAAATCGAAACTCTGGTGAAAGACAAACTGTCTGAGGTTGAAGAAGCATTGAATTTACATTCGACAGATATAAGCATTATTAAAGACTTAGCTGAATCATCGGCTCGGAATTCAGACAGAGACATAAAACGCTTATCTGAACTTCTGGACAAGATAACAGAAAAATGCACGGAGTTGGAAGGCTACCAAAGAAGGTCGAACCTAAGAATTGTGGGCATTCCGGAAGGCATGGAGCGGAATAACCCACGAGGATTTACAGCAGATTTACTGCAACAAGTTTTAGCCTTGGATCAGAAACCCTTATTAGCTCGTGCTCACAGAGTAAAGAGGCGTTTTAAAGGACCTGGTGCTCCGCCAAGACAAATGATTTTAAAAGTACAGAATGATTATGAACTGGAAGAAATGATGGGTAAGATTGTAAGAAGTAAAAATCTTACTTTTGAAGGAGCACGAATCAGTATTTACCGAGATTACCCTGCTGAAGTTGCCAAGAAACGAAACGCATTCAGGGAGACTAAAAGAATTCTGAGAGAATTGAAGGATGTAAGGTATACTTTGAGATACCCCGCCACTTTGAGGGTGACCTATGACAATCAAGATCATTTCTTCAAGAACCCACAAAATGCACTTGACTTTGCGCAGGGGATTAAGAATCAAGAAGAAGACTGAATAATACTTCACCTTTGAACTATATTAATGAATAACTGTATATTTACATCTGGTTTAAAGGATTACCAGATTATGGACTGGTTATAGACTGGCTACAATCAAGAAAGATGAAGAAATGAGAGGACCTGTTCCCTACACCAAAGAGTGGACTGGACTTTCTCTTATGGATATTATTAATTAGAATAATAACAATACTAATAGAAATAATTAACATACAATAAAATACTAATATACTAAAACCTAACCGGTAGTACTGTTACTAACTAAAACAATAATAAATACTAATCACTAAGGCTTAGGTATAAGTAACTTTCTTATTACTTCCCACATACATATAATTTACTCATCAATAATTAATACTAATCTACATAAAATTAAAACAAATAGTAATTAGTAAATATATTTCCTAAGATCATACATTTGATTATACCAATAATAGTTAAGATTTCCTTGATTTTTGCATTTAAATATGTTATAGGATTGATGAAACATTTTAGAATTATATATTCCCGTTAAAATACCTTTTGTAAGACAATAACTTTAAGGACTTATGGAGCTGGCGAGTTAACATCATCTACACTGGAAGTCTGTAGATGGCTAGCCATGCTAGTATGGCTTTCACTAACTGCACCTACTATAGCTGTAGTTTTTCCTTACTTTTCACTATTTACTAACCCTTTTTTCTATCTTCTGTTTTTTTACATTTTCTCATGTTTTTATTTTTTTACATCACAGTGGACTCGTAATCACAAAAGATATATCCGTGCGATATATTTGAAAATCTTGAAATTCGTCCATCCGGAGTTCGGGGGTAAGGTCGGGTATGTCGAGCTGAGACATGTGAACCATTATAGACCACCTTAAATAAAATGCAGGACTTAAAAAAGAATTTGGGGAATGAGGGAATAATCTTTGGCAGTTGGAATGTTAAAGGTCTTAATGAACCTATTAAAAGGGGTAAAGTATTGGCACATTTGCAAGCACTTAAAATCGACGTTGCGTTCCTTCAAGAGACGCATCTAAAAAAAGATGCCGAGCATAGATTAAAGGCTAAATGGATTGACAAAATATATCATTCCTCTTTTACTCATAAATCTAGAGGCGTAGCAATACTGATACGTAAAGGTACTTTATTCAAACATACATCAACTATAATTGATAAAGATGGAAGATTTATTATTGTAACGGGTGAATTATATGCCCAAAAAGTAATATTAGTCAATATATATGGCCCAAATTTTGACAGTCCAATTTTTTTAAAGAAAATATTTAATACAATTCCTGATCATGCACAACATAATTTAATAATTGGAGGAGATTTAAATTGTACTTTAGATCCTTATTTAGATAGATCGTCAGGACAGAGGAAACTTAAATCACACTCCAGTGATTTAATAAATGCATACATTGACACTAGTAAAGTTAGAGATGTTTGGAGAATGGAACACCCATCAGGACGAGATTATTCATTTTACTCCTCGGTACATAAAACATATTCTAGAATTGACTATTTCCTTGTAGATATAAAGCTTATTCCATACATCTATAACTCTAAATACCACAGTATCATTATTTCAGATCACGCTCCATTAACATTTAATATTAAATTTAATGATAACATGAAAATACGAGGACAATGGAGACTTAATCCACAAATTTTGAAGGATAAGTCAACCAATGAATATATTATAAAGCAGATTAAGACTTTTTTTGAAATAAACGATAAACCAGAAATATCTCCATCCCTACTATGGGAAACTTTTAAAGCTTTTACTCGTGGAATTATGATATCTTCACAAGCATTTCACAACAAAGAAAAGCGGAAGGAACAAAATATTCTGGAAACGGAGATAAAACAATTAGATATAGAAAATGCCCTCAACCCTACAATGATAACACATAATAAAATTACTGCATTAAAATATAAATTAAATAAGATATATGCTGACCAAGTGGTTAAATTATATCAATACACAAAACAAATACAATTTGAATTTGGGGACAAACCACAAAAATTACTGGCTCGCCAATTACGAAAAATACAGGGAGAAAAAATAATACATCGGATTAAATCAGAAAATGGTGAATTCCTAACACAGAATAAAGATATTAATGAGAGATTTTTACAATATTATAAAGATTTATATTCTTCCAAAACGACTGAAAATCAGATAGGAATTAATACATTCTTAAATGACTGTAATCTAATAGGATTGGGTGTAGATGATGCAAAACTATTAAATGCTGAATTAACAGTTAAAGAAATTGAGGATTCTATTATATCATTAAAAAACGGGAAAACTCCAGGACCAGATGGTATTGGTTCGGAATTTTATAAATCATACACGGATCTGATAACACCTTATTTGAAGACACTTTACGAATATATATATGCGCAACAGAGGTTACCAGAAACACTAAACGAATCCATTATAACACTCATACCAAAAATGGATAAAGACCTAGATGATCCGGGATCATATAGAGCTATTGCTCTCTTAAATACGGATCAAAAGATATTAACTAAAATATTAGCTAAAAGATTAAGTGTAGTGATTAATAAAATAATACACCCGGATCAAACAGGATTTATACCTAAACGATACTCATCATATAACCTGAGACGATTGTTTAATATTATATACTCGAAAAGGAGTTATAATAAAGACTTAGTAATAATATCGTTAGATGCAGAGAAAGCTTTTGACCAAGTTGAATGGCCATATTTATTTGCGGTTATGGAAAAGTTAAATTTGGGAGACAAGTTTATAAAATGGATCAAATTACTATATACAAATCCAACTGCTAAAATCTTAACCAACCAAATGATATCTACCAAATTTAATTTATTTCGAGGATGCAGACAAGGTTGTCCCCTATCACCATTGTTATTTGCGTTGGCTATAGAGCCATTAGCCATTCGGGTAAGATTACACCCCGAAATTTTTGGATATGAAACTAGCGAAACAAGAAATAAAATTTCTCTATATGCAGATGACGTATTATTATATATTAAAAAACCAGAAATTAGCATACCTAATTTATTGAATTTAATAACTCAATTCGGCTTGTTTTCTGGATACAGAATCAATTGGAATAAAAGCGAACTTATGCCATTAACACAAGATAATTTAACTACATTAAAACAATTTCCTTTTAAAATTGTTAATGAACAGATTAAGTATTTAGGAATTCACGTTACAAAAAAATATGATTCTTTATTTAAATATAATTTTTTACCTATACTAAATAAATTATCTAAGAATATTTTATATTGGAGAACACTACCTATCTCAATGATAGGTAGAATTAATGCGATAAAAATGATTTTTCTCCCACAATTATTATATTTATTTCAAATGATCCCGATATATCTTTCTAAGAATTTTTTTAAAAAGGTTGACTCTATAGTCACTAATTTTATTTGGGACTATAAAAGCCATAGAATAAATAAAAAATATTTATGTAAATCGAAAATTAATGGAGGTTTAACTTTACCTAATTTTATATATTATTACTGGTCAGTTAGTATTAAGAATATGAACTTTTGGTGGGTTGAACTGGATGAAAATCCAAACTGGTTACTTATGGAAAAGGAAGACTGCTTACCGTATGAAATCAGTTCCATATTATTTTCTAAAATTAAAATATCTAAGAAAATTTATCGTGAAAACCCAATAATTAATAGTGAAATTAATATTTGGAGACAGTTAAAAAGAACGTTAAAACTAGAAGATATCCCATTAGTTCTTCCCATTGCTAATAATGTAAGTTTTAAACCATCCCTGGAAAATTTAGGATTCTTACAATGGAAAAATAAAGGGATTAATAAGATCAGTGACCTCTACAGGGACAATCTGTATCTTTCATTTAAAGAAATACAGGAAATATATGGACTACACTCTAAACATTACTTCAGATATCTACAAATAACTAACTACATTAAAACAACTGCACATGAATATAAAAAGAGAAAGACGGGAATTCTAGATGAATGCTTGAATAAACACCCAAACACGGAAAAATTAATATCATACATTTATAATATTTTATTAGAAAATGATATACCCAATACGGAAAAGTACAGACAACTATGGGAAAATGAAATAGGTGAAACAATCGAACCCGATATCTGGGAGGAAAGTTTACGATATATACATAATTGTTCATTAAATTCTAGACACTCTCTGATACAATTCAAAGTTTTACATAGATTGCATTTTTCAAAATCTAAATTACATAGAATGTTTTCTAATGTATCTCCTATATGTGACAAATGCCAATACCCAGAAGCTAATTTAACACATTCTTTTATAACTTGTATAAAAATTACGAATTTTTGGTTGAAAATATTTAAGGTAATCTCGAATGTTGTAAATAAGAATTTAGTTCCAGACTCAAAATTAATAATATTGGGAATTTTAGAAAGGGATCAATTACTCACGACAGCACAAAGAACTTTCATAGATTATAGTTTAATAATTGGTAAAAAATTAATTTTACAATTTTGGAAAGGCCCCATACCCCCTACAATCAAATTGTGGATTTCAGGAATGGCTGAGACTTTACACTTGGAAAGAATAAGACTTGCACTTTTAGGCAAGTTGGACCAATTTAATCTGATTTGGTCTCCATTCCTTGAATATCTTAAGGGACCAATATGACTCTGTTTGTGGACCTGATCGAGACCTGAACAAAGGATTGAACGAAGAATAATACATTATTGATCACGGATATATTATTATATAAATTCTGTTTGTAGAATATACCACTGTTATTTTATTTACTTTTCTCTTTTGGTTACTTTATAACTATTTTTATGTTAACCATTTTTCACACTTTCCTACTTTTCACTAAAAAAACTACAATAAAATGTTTAGAAGTATATATAAGAAAATATGGTAATTATTACCTATCTCTTTAACAAGAACGTTGTTCTTATATGTACTTATATTTGTACTTACACTTGTACTTATACTTCTAATAAAAAAATTATTCATAAAAAAAAAAAATTGCCCCACCAGTTCCTATTAAATCTTCCGCCCCCACTTCACTTTAAACCTATGTCAAGGTGAACGGAGTGAAGGGAGACTGCTGTAAGTGAGGATACTAATGGCAGTGTTTTGGATGGGTCTGTGTTTATGTAAGCTGACCTGGAATGGTCAAACCTTGAGGTTTACTCCAACATTTCCTTTGGCAGCCGAGAGATTCACTAGCCCTGCGTGTGATGACTTTAATAACAGTGGGGATCCAAGCCACTGTCTCCATATACTGACGCTCCAGGCTTCTAACCTCAAGCACCTCCATCCAGTTGGCACTGAAATTTCACACTTCTAGGCTTGCCCTAAATCTTGAGCATTTTGCTTTAGTGAATAAATTCATAGTTGTGACGTCAGCATCACTTAAAATGGACGAGAAACACTTCATTATTGCATGTTCATAAGTGAAAGGAACAGAATTAGTAAGATTAAACGAGAACTTACCAGTTTGAAGTTTGATCTTTATTTTATGAGGAGTTGCGATGAGGGATTTCGTGAAGAACCCGCCAGCACGCATGCGCGACATACTTCAAAGCCGCGGTGTGGAATCACAGAAAAACAAAGCCAAGAAATGACTTGTTATAGTAAGATTAAAGAGACTCTAGTTACCAGTTGACTTTATGATCGAGGGTTGGGAGCGGAGGGCACGAAATCCCTCATCGCAACTCCTCATAAAATAAAGATCAAACTTCAAACTGGTAAGTTCTCGTTTAATCTTACTATTTCATTTCGGAGTCACGTGAGTGACTTCGTGAAGACTTCAAAGCTTCTGTGATTTCACGCCCTGGACAACGTCCATGCTATCACACACGCTACTGAAAAGGTGGACAGCAGTAATCAATTTCCGTCACTGTTTCTCTGAAAAAATAATAATATTTATTAATAACAACAAGAAAGGACCCCTCACTGAGGGGGAACTGTATGTTCTCGGCCTGCATCCAGCACGGCTCCTGCGAACATTCCAGGTACGGTGACGGGTTTATTGTAAAACCGTTGAAAAGTGGCTTCACTGGCCCATCCCGCTGTGGCAAGTATCTGGTCCATGGGCACCTCCATGGCCTTTGCCGCCGATGTTGATGCTGCCCTGGTGGAATGGGATTTAAAAACATCAGTGTCAATACCTGCTTTGTTCAAGACGATCCTGAGCCATCGGGATATCGTCTGCACCGTCACTCTATGGTGAGGTTTTTTGTGACTGATGAACAGGTATTGCTCCATTCCCCTTATTTTCCTCGTCACTTTGATATAGTGGCGGATATGGGTGGCTATGCATAGCCTAGCATCAGCGGGGTATGCTGGAAACTCCAGCTGCAGCCCTGTAAATCCAGGTCTATGCTGCTTGAGCAATTCATCAATGAAGAAAGTGACCCGTTCAGGGGTAGAGATCATTCTGTCGATCTTGGCCTTGTGAAGCGTTTGCACCCTTTGTGCTGAAGTAAGTGCCATCAACATCACCACCTTCAGGGTGAGTTTGTCCAATTCGAGCCCCGTCATGGGTGACCATGTTCTCAGCAGGGTCAGCACTTTGCCAATATCCCATGTGACGTTGTAACGGGGCCTCGGCGGGTTGGAATTAAATATCCCCCGCATAAGTTTGGAGACCAATTTATTGGATCCTACCTCAATATTGAGGTAGGACGAGAGCGCACTCCTGGCGCTATTGATGGCACTATAGCTGAGATGTTGATCATGGTGTAGCCCCGCAAGAAATTCCAGCACATCTGTGATGGAGACGGAGTCATATGCAACGTCCATGCGGCCACAATAGGATTCCCATTTCCTGATGTACGATAAGTACTGCCGTCTTGAGGACTCCCTGCATGATGCTCCCATGGTATCCATTGTCCTTGAAGATAGACCATACTGAAGTAGTGGCCTGTTCAGATCCTGCAAGCCAATAGATTCAAATGACTATGGCAGGGGTGTGGTTCCCCTGTGGCAGGGTTCGTCACCAATTGTGGGCAACCCTCCAAGAGGACCCATGGTTGACTTATCATTCCAAGGACCACCGGATACCATGATTGCGTAGGCCAGTCGGGTATAATGAGGATGCCCTTGGCAGCATCGAGCTGGATTTTCCGCAATACCCGACTGATGAGGCAGAATGGAGGAAAGGCATAGAAGAACCATTTCCCCCAGTCTAGCGAGAATGCGTCCATCGCCATTGCCCCAGGATCTGGCTCCCATGATACGTATGTTGGTACCTGATGGTTCAACCGTGACGCAAAAAGGTCAATATCCGGTTTACCAAATTTGGCTGTAATTTTGGTGAATATTTGGGGGTTCAACATCCACTCGATGTTGTCATTGAACTTCCGTGACCTGGTGTCCGCCACTGTATTGAGCTCACCTGGCAAGTAGGTAGCTGAGATCCAAATATTCCGTTGAATACACCAGAGCCAAATTGTGTTTGCCAATTCATTGCATGAAATTGACCTGGTACCGCCCATATGATTCAGATAAGCCACCGCAGTGGTATTGTCTATTTGGAGACGGACATGAGTGTTAGTCATGTTTGAACAATAGGCTCTTAGTCCGTGGAATGCTCCTAGCATCTCCAAATAGTTTATCCCTTGTGCTAACAACAAAGTAGCTTCAAGTGAATCCCATCTACCTCCACAACTGTTATTGTTGTCCGTAGCTCCCCAGCCATGGGAGCTTGCATCTGTTTGCAAGTATACCATTGGACGAGGCACAATGATGGGTTTAAATGAGTTATGGATATTGCCAATCCACCATAGTAACTCAAGTTTTGCCTCAACCGGCAACTGCATGGGTCTATCATAATGTCCAGCATTTAGTTTTAATGCTGTTATTTTTGACCTTTGTAAATTCTGATAGTGTAAAGGTCCATATTGAGCAGCTGGAAATACTGCTACAATTTTGCCAATTACCCTGGCAGTTAATCTGATAGACGGTATACTGGCGCAGACCAGGTTCTTGCATGCTTGAAACACATCACCAACTTTGTTAGTTGGGATGGTGGTGATCATGCGATTGGAGTCTATTGTGAACCCCAAGTAGTCCATGATCTGTGCGGGGAGGAACTTTGATTTGTCTGGATGGATTATAAACCCCATTTGTTGAAAAATTTCCACTGTGGCTGAAACCGCCAACTCTGCGGATTCCAGAGTGTGCCCAATTATCAGAATGTCATCCAAATAGGCCATGACCGTATGATTTTGTCTCCGCAGTGTAGATAACACTGGCTTGAGTAGTTTGGTGAACAGTCTGGGGGCTGTAGTAAGCCCATTGGGCAATGCTTTGTATTGCCAAAGCTGATCCATCCAGGTAAACTTCAAGAACTTCCTATGATGTTTCCGAATGGATACTGAATAGTATGCATCTTTTAAATCAATGCATGCCATGAAGCAGCCCTCCGAAATCAAAGATTTGGCTGTTTCAAATGTGTCCATTTTGAAATGGGTGTATTTTACAAAGGTATTCAAGTGAGTTAAATCTATAATGACCCGGCATCCACCGTCTTTTTTAGTTTTAGTAAATATATTAGACACAAATTCAACTGGTTCATGTGTGGTTCGTTCTATCACACCTTTGTCTTGTAAACTCAAGATTTCAGCATAGCCTTCTGCCAATTCTTTTTTGGAAAGTGCAAATTTACGATTCGGCATATGCTGGGGTGGAGGCAATTGGCCATGAATAAACTCAATTTCATAACCCTGAATACTTTGCAAGATAAACTCATCTGAAGTGATGGTTTCCCAAGCCTCCTTAAATCCCCGTAATCTGCCCCCAATTCGTGAGGTTAGACATGCAAGTGCATGGAACCCAGACCCCCTTACCTTCATGGTTATCGGCGGTCCCTGGGATTTTTGGTGGGACGTGGAGGTGCTGGGTTTCGTGGTTGGTGCGGAATCCGCATCTTCCATGCTGGCCGCTGAGGGCCTAGTCCTAAAAAAGGCCTGGGCTGATGAGGCTGTTGATATTGAGGAGGTGCCGGAACGTAGGTCCTTGTTGGCCTGTCGGTCTGACCTCGTGGCCTGAAGTAAGGTGTCTTCTTGGCCGAAGGTCTGGCCACAAAATGTGGTCTCATCAGACCTATGGTTTTCGCATGGTCTTCGAGCTCTTTGACCTGCTTTGGGAGGTCTTCCCCGAACAGCTGTCTAGGTGGGGGGGTAGGAGGTGCTCTGCATAGTCCCGCAAATTTGGGATTCAAGGAAGGTTTGATAATGCTCTTCCGGAAAGCGTTGATCTCGTACTGCGTATTGCAGAGCAGAGCTAGAGCATCCTCCTGTTCGGTGCTTAGATCAACCCCATCTACCGACTTTGCAAAAGCGGTGATCCCAGACGTAAGTAGTTTTAAAATCCTCTGCAGTTTCACTTCCTGCGCTCTGATGCCCGGGCTGATATTACCTCAGATTGGCATGTTCACAATTGGCACGTGGAGTGAATTGCAGTTCCCTGGAGCCTTGTGTCTCTCCATGGCCTTCGCAAGGACCTCCTCCTGCAATTGATGGTTGGTAAGATAATCTATGGTTGCGGCCAGTTTGATGTTGAGGGGTTGTCCTGATGATACGGGTAACCCGAATTTGGCTGCCACATCCAGCAGATCTTCCTGAGGGACCTCAGGTGCTGCTGGGGCATGTACCAGGATATCCTCCTCATCTGGTCTTATGTTGTCCATAGATGGGGACGGGGATATATCCATGAGTCCCCTGGAGCTGTGTGTGTCCTGTTTCTGATTGAGTAGAACTTGCTCCAATATCCTCTCCATACGATCCAAGCGCCCTTCATCGGGCGGGTGTGGGAGGTAAGAGGCCTCGTGCCCGAAGGAACTCCTGAGGCTTCGATCATCAGTCCGTACCTCGTCGAGGTAATATCGGTACTGTGATGATGTGTCGCTACCAGCCGCCTCGGCGAAGCTGAGCGATTCCCGCGCGGACCTGCTCGAGCGCCTCCTCTTCGCTGAGCTGGACCCGGCTGCCTCAAAGGGCATGGGTGCCCTTATGAAGGGCTGGTGATGAGCCGCGCTCCTCTCCAGCCGTCGACTGCAATGCGAGCGACGATATGTCGCGCATGCGTGCTGGCGGGTTCTTCACGAAGTCACTCACGTGACTCCGAAATGAAATGGGCCATTTGGCTCATCAAGTCTACTCTGCCATTCAACCATGGCTGATCTACCATTCCCTCTCAACCCTATTCTCCTGCCTTCTCCCCATAACCCCCAACACCCGTACTAATTCATGATAGCCCAGTTCTCTCCTGAGATCCATAGCACAGCAGGAGATTGTTTATAATAACAAGGAACTGCAGATGCTGGTTTACCAAAGAATGACACAAAATGCTTGAGTAACTCAGCTGGTCAGGCCGCATTTCTGGATAACATTAATAGTGACGTTTCAGGTCAGGACTTTTCTTCCAGCGTCAAGGCCCTATCCCGAAATGTCACCTATCCATGCTCTCCAGAGAAGCTGTCTGACGCTATGTTACTCCAGCACTTTCAGTCTTTTATTTAATGGAGAATCTGGGCAACGCATAATGTGATCATTTGGCCCATTACCAGTAGAGCTGCTGAATTATGGGACCTGGGTTCAATCCTGCCCACCGGTGCTGTCTGTGTGGAGTTTGCACAATCTCCCTGTGTCCGCATTGGTTTCCTCCAGGTGCTTCGGTTTCCTCCCACATCCCAAAGACGTGTAGATTTATTGGCCTCTGTAAATTGTCTGTAGTGTGTAGGGGGTGGATGAGAAAATGGGATAGCACAGAACTAGTATGAATAGGTGATCGATGGTCAGCGTGGACTCAATGGGGCAAAGGGTCCATTTCTATGCTGTATCTCGACACAAAATTAAAAGAGATCCTTCGTATTTACGTAGGAAGGAACTGCAGAAGCTGGGTTACACCGAAGATAGACACAAAATGCTGGAGTAACTCAGCGGCACAGGCTCTGGAGAAAAGGAAGAGGTGACATTTCCAGTCTAGTCTGAAGAAGGGTCTTGATCCGAAACGTCACCTGTTCCTTTTCTGCAGAGTTGCTGCCTGAACCGCATTTTGTGTCGATCTTCCTTTGTATTTACTGCGGGTTCCACACTAAATCCACCATCTTGGGTCAAGCTATCCCTCAGCTTATTCTCCACAGAAAATCACCCCAGCCTATCCAATATTCCTCATAACTACAATATTCTTTTTTAAATTTGTTATATTTTTATTTATTAGAGGTAAATACATCAGTGTACATCACGTATATATTGTTACAATCATTGTACCCCATAATGTTATGGCTTTTAAGGAAAAAGAATAGAAACAAAGAGAGTAAAGTAGGGGAAAGAGTTGTGAAAATGAAAGAAGGGGAGGAAAAAAAACTCTTGGTCAAAGAATTAGAGAAAGGTGATTAAGATAGATCCTAGAAAAGATAAAGAAAAAAGAGAGAGAGAAAAAACACAGTTACTATATTATATATATCACGCAAAACGAATCTACCAACTCTATTGATTTTCATAACTACAATATTCTAGTGCTATTAGTATACTTGTAAAGCTACCCTACACCCCTCCAGTGCAATCATATCTTTCCTATAACTTGGGTGATCAAATCTGAGTGCACCTTTGCACGGGGGAAACTACCACAAAACAATTCATGGTGGCTTCTGTTTTGGGAAATTTTAGGTGGGATAAATCTCATCAATAATTATACCTCGCCTAAAATCATGAAAATATATGACTCCGTTTTCATTTCATTGACGTTTGTTTGAATTTGAAGGAAGTGCTTCTTCAGTGATTACGACAGGGGTTGGAGGTTATGGGGAGAAGGCAGGAGAATGGGGTTAGGAGGGAGAGATAGATCAGCCATGATTGAACGGCGGAGT
Organism: Raja brachyura; assembly: GCA_963514005.1. The sequence continues at coordinate 31,241,466 of OY740809.1, read as the reverse complement.
AGACTTGATGGGCCAAATGGCCTAATTCTGCTCCTATCACTTATGAAGTTATGAACTTTAATTGTAAAGCATTTAGGTTGTGAAAGACACTTTATAAATTGAAACACTTTCTTTCCGAGTATTTCTTTGTTACTGAAAACATGTGGTTGATATGAGTTTGTCGTTTATTATTTCTGGACAGGATTCAGAGCGATTCAGTCAGATTATCATCCAAAGACTATAAACCAAGCAGCATTTTTATTTTTAAATGAGTTGATGGCATCGAACCAGTCATTATTAAGGAAATGGCTTTTTATCATTGCAATCTTGCTATGGGGAGGGATTGTGGAAGATCCCCTCCAGAATTGTAACAAAGAGTTTCCAGGAGGCCCTGTTGCAATGTGGGCTCCGAGCACAAGCGAGGGCAACAGTGTCTGATCTTCCGCTACTTCTGAACAACCCTCGATAAAGTAAAGATAGACACAAAGTGCCGGAGTAACTCAGCTGAACAGGCAGCTTCTCTGGAGAAGGAACGGGTGACGTTTCAGGCCAAGACCCTTCTTCGCTCTACCCAAAACGTCACCCATTCCTTCTCTCCAGAGATGCTGCCTGTCCCGCTGAGTTACTCCAGTACTTTGTGTCTATCTTTGGTTTAAACCAGCATCTGCAGTTCCTTCGTACAAGTCTCGATAAAGTAATTGAACCAATAAGTCAATCGACAGGGTTTTCTCAACTCGCCTCGATCAATCAAGAGGGCAGCACAATAGCACAGCAGTAGAGTTGCTGCCTTAGAGCGAGAGACCCGTGTTCAATCCTGACCATGGGTGCTGTCTATACGGAGTTTGCACACTCTTCCTGTGACCACGTGGGTTTTCTCCTGGTGCTCCGGTTTCCTCCCACACTTCAAAGACGTAGAACTAGCGTATGGCTGACGTTTCGGGTATGGACCCTTCTTCAGACTGGTCTGGACCAGAAACACTACCAATCCACGCTCTCCAGAAACGCTGCCTGACCCGCTGAGTTACTCCCTGATGTTGGGGACTAAACTCAACCGAGTTTGGTCTCTGCTAACTCGAGACCAAACTCATGTCGTAAGGTCATAAGTGATAGGGGAAGAATTAGGCCATTCAGCCCATCGCAAGAATTTAGAAGATTGAGGGGGGATCTTATAGAAATGTACAAAATTCTTAAGGGGTTGGACAGGCTAGATGCAGGAAGATTGTTCACGATGTTGGGGAAGTCCAGAACAAGGAGTCACAGTTTAAGGATAAGGGGGAAGTCTTTTGGGACCGAGATGAGAAGAACATTTTTCACACAGAGAGTGGTGAGTCTGTGGAATTCTCTGCCACAGAAGGTAGTAGAGGCCAGTTCATTGTCCATATTTAAGAGGGAGTTAGATGTGGCCCTTGTGGCTAAAGGGATCAGGGGGTATGGAGAGAAGGCAGGTACAGGATACTGAGTTGGATGATCAGCCATGATCATATTGAATGGCTGTGCAGGCTCGAAGGACCGAATGGCCTACTCCTGCACCTATTTTCTATGTTTCTAAGTCTACTCTACCATTCAATCATGGCTGATCTATCTCTCCTTCCTGACCCCATTCTCCTGCCTTCTCTCGATTGCCCCTAACACCTGTACTAATCAAGAATCTATCTAGTTCTGCTTTAAAAATATCCATTGACCTGGCCTCCACAGCCTTCTGTGGCAAAGTATTCCACAGATTCACCAATTTAGATTGGGGACAAGGAGAAATCTCTTGTCACCATATGGAATGACTCGGGCAGATATTATGGAGACGTTTAAGGTGAAAGAAAGAATATGCTGATAGACGTAAATGAGATGATACTAACATTACTCCAAATCTGTTGCTGTGCTACACCGCCTGGTGAACACAGACTTTCGGCAAATGGCAAACTGACGTCATTGCAGTCTCTCGCTTTGTCTATCGCTGACAAATCCACCTCTTCATTTCTCACTTAGCAGATTTAGCTGATGTGCCATTTGGGCCGACTTTGCTGGAGTTTCCAGAGCTTGGAAGCTTGGTCACAGGGCAAGGGCTTAGCTATTTATCAGTTGATCAGTTGTAGAAACAGAATTAGGCTAGAGATAGACATGTTCCTGATTAGTACAGGTGTTCAGGATTATGGGGTGAAGGTATGAGTATGGGGTTAGGAGGGAGAGATAGATCAAGTCATGATCTACGGATGACAAGGAAGTCGGAATGTAGGGATTATGTAGCTTGAGATGTAGGATCTTATCGAATGGTGAGGCAGGCTTAAAGGACTGTCTGGTCCGCTTTGCTTCTGTCTGGGCTATGGGGTCAGAATGGGTATGGGTCAGGGCACCTCCTTACCCATACGATACGATGGAATTTTATTTATCCCAGGAGGGAAATTCCCAACAGTCATAAAACACAAAATACATGAAATTAAAGTGACGAGTGTAGTCAGGGAAGAATGATCTCCTGTGGCGTTCGTCCTGCATCTTGATGGAACTAGTCTGTTGCTGAAGGTGCTCCTCAGGTTGACCAGTGTGTCGTGGAAGGGGTGAGCTGTATTGTCCAAGATGCGCCGCAGTTTGAGGCCCTCCAAGACCTATAACCATATAATCATATAACAATTACAGCACGGAAACAGGCCTTCTCGGCCCTTCCATGGCGATGCTTTCAACATATTTAGCTCGGTGTTTCTGAAAGACAATAGTTTGCTAATGTACAACTGTAAAGGTGATGCATTTTGTGCAGAGGCCAAACAGAGAAATGTAGAGATGTGAAATGAATTGGCTGTGACTTGCAATGAGTGGCGTCATTGTGGGTAGTCTGGTGAATCTGTGAATGTAATGGTCAGGTTATGGAGACTGTCAGTATGAGTACATTGTGACAATGGTTTTTCTATTCTTCACCTTTGCAGTTTAGTTCTTTAGTTTAATTTGGAGACACAGCGCGGAAACAGGCCCTTCGGCCCACCGAGTTCGCACTGTCCATCGATCCCCTTACATACACTAGGGACAATTTTTACATTGATACTTTTAAACCAACCCAATTAATCTTTAACCTGTACATCTTTGGAGTGTGGGAGGAAATCGCAGATCTCGGAGAAGGTCACGAGAAAGTACAGACTCTGAACAGACAAGCACCTGTAGACTGGATCGAACCCGGGTCTGTGGCGCTGTACGGCAGCAACTCTACCGCTGTGCCAGCCTTGACCTTTAGGGGGAGGTATGGGGGGGAATTCAGTACATGCCCTGAAGTGACTTAGTAAGCTGACGTGTGAAAGTCCCAGAGGCTTACAGAGCTTTAGGGGGACATGGGCCAAACGCAGGCAGGTGGGACTAGTGTAGATGGGGCATCTTGGTTGGCACGGGCAAGTTGGGCCGAAGGGCCTGTCTCCATGCTGTATGACTCTAGGACAGCTACATTGTTGCTCTGAATTTTGACAGAAGGATTTGAATTTAAATGTTCAGCATTCAGAATCAGAAACGTTTGTAGAAAATGTTGCAGGGTTTGCAGGCAAGTTGAGAAGGGCACTTGGGCATCTGTGAACAACAGAAGAGCATTTCCTTTCTGTAACTGGTGGGATACGAGGCTTGAGTGAGGAGAAAAATCAGCTGGAAAAAGAAGAAAAGAGAGACTGGATTCAGAAACAGAGGCAGGCATGGCTTGCGGATCTGGGAGGTCAGCTCTTTCAAACAGTAAACCCATGGTGTGACTTATCTTAACTTGTGCCAGAGTTGGAGAGTTCTAATCAACCAGAACCTTTGGGAGATGGTTGTTCGTAACTGAGCAGAAGGTGTGGGCTGCAAATTAGCCGATTATTTTTAGCTCCCGAGTGCATCTGTTTGAGCCACATTGAGAATCTTCCAATACGCTGCTAACCAACGTCTGGTTTAGCTTTTGCCAGGATCGCTTGGCTGTAGACATCATCATAGCCTTGGTCCAAACATACACTTGGCCCAGCCACCTTCAGACCCTTGATCGGCATTGAATGGCTGGATTTGGATCACGTGCAGGCAGAGGTGATAAGTTTAACTTGGCAATGTGTTTGATGCAGACAGTGTGGACTGTAAGGCCTGTTCCTAGTTGCAGTTCTATGTTCCATGTCACCTTTTTTTCCCCCATCATTGGGTCAGAGGGGGGGATGTTCACAGTTGTTTGTACAATGTTTCATTCTATTTGTAACTCCTCAGCAACCCCTCCTGGATGAAAGAGTTTAGAGACTTTAGACTTTAGACATGCAACGCAGAAACTGACCCTTCAGCCCACCGAGTCACCACCGACCGACGATCACCCCGTACACTAAACACTGGGGACAATTGACAATTTTTACTGAAACCAATTTGCCTACAAACCTGTACGTCTTTGGAGCGTGGGAGGAAACCGGAGCACCCGGAGAAAACCCAAGTGGTCACAGGGAGAACATACAAGCTGTACAGACAGCACCCATAGTCAGAATCAAACCCGGGACTCTGGCACCGTGCCGCCCTCAATGTTGGAGGGATATACGCCAGATGCAGACTAGATCATGAAAGCGTCCTGGTCAGCATGGATGAGCTGGGCCGAAGGGCCCGTTTCTGTGCTGTACATTCTTGTTATTGAGGGAGAAATGGAGAAGTAAGAAAGTCATGGACAGACTATCTCTGGAGAAAAGGAATTGGCGATGTATCGGGAGCGCTTTTCTCCAGAGATGCTGCCTGATCCCTTGAGTTATTCCAACGTTTAGTGTCTATCTTCAATTTAAACTGACATCTGCAGTTCCTTCCTACATACTAAGAAAGTCCAGTTAACTCGACTGATTGCTTTGTGATTTTTAAGTCCATTCTTATCCTGTTTTCATCCAACAACCTCGAGCTCCCATTTGCCCAGCCAGAATAATACACACACTCACCAGAGTATATTTGTGTGTGCAGGGAAGTGGGGTCTGTGGGGAATAAAGGATTGTATGAGCATGTCGGTGCCATCTGGTGGTAGCTCTGCGTGATGCACCTTCGCAATCTTTGGCCTGTAATAATATTAATAGTGCTTGCCACTGTTGTCAAGAAACTGGAGTAAAAGCCCTTCGAAAGCGCTTAAAACTTGAGAACCTTGATCATACCTCAGCAGGTCTAAAAGATGCAACATTGCTTTTGAAAGTAGAACAATTCTCTCCGATATTCTTCCCCGATACTGATCACTCAAGTCAACTTCAGGAAAAACTGGCTGCTAAATATTGGAAATCCGAGTTGATTTGTCTCATTTTTGGTTACAAGAAAGAGGTCATTCATTGGTTTCACTGCAATTTTGGATATCAGGTGTCAGGTAAATGCATGTTTAGTTTAGAGATACAGTGCAGAAACAGGCCCTTCGGCCCACCACGTCTGCACAGACATGTGAATCCCCGCACACTAACACTATCCTACACGCACTCGGTACAATTTACATTTACACCAAGCTAATTAACCTACAAACCTGTACATCTATGGAGTGTGGGAGGAAACTGAAGATCTCGGAGAAAACCCACGCAGGTCACGAAGAGACCATACAAACTCTCTACAGACTGCCCCCGCAGTCAGGATTGAACCCTGGTTTCTGCCGCTGTAAGGCCGCAACTCTACTGCTGTGCCACCCTTAAGTCTTTGTAATAATCAGATATGCTCTACTCGAGTCAAGTCAAGTCACTTTTATTTCTATAGCACATTTAAAAAACAACTCTCGTTGGCCAAAGTGCTTTACATTGGTATAAGAATAGTATAACAAACAACAGTGGTTCATAGATTAAATACAAACATCACTACATACATATAGCCCTCGCTCAGAGGATATCAAGAAAGGCTTGGGAGTAGAGATGAGTTTTTAGTCTTGACTTAAAGGAGTCGATGGAGGGGGCAGTTCTGATGGGACGAGGGATGCTGTTCCACAGTCTAGGAGCTGCAACCGCAAAGGCGCGGTCGCCCCTGAGCTTACGCCTAGACCGCGGGATGTTCAGCAACCCCAAATGATGGGGTTGAAGTGTGGAAGTCCACTATTGGAGTGTTTGTGGGATAAATATTTTGTTGATCCGTTCGTGCTGATGGGCTTTAATATTAATGTCAGTGTCAACAATGATATTTCTGGATGAATGGGATTATTGTCCTTCATTCTCTCCACTGCCATTTGGCTCTGGCATCGTGAATCACAGAGGATCTGAACACCAACCTAATGGTGCCTGGCCTTGAAGACATTGGCTGGAAATGTGCTGTCTCTATCAAGATTTGTATCTGCTTTGACATCACGTTGATGCCATTGTACTACCTATATTCCTCGTTGTGTCAAACATAGTCATATTCAGGGTGGCAAGCGGTTTTGACACTTGCATGGCGACGAAACAGTTTTCTGTTACAATATGAGTAATGTAGGAAGATGACCAGTCCGTGTCGAATGTATGACAGGAAATAATAACTATGGTGTACCGATTCCCAAAGCTGTCCAACACTGGGGTTTTCCTTACTATGTTTCATAGTCTGCTGTTTACTCAATGTTACAGACTGATTACTAGGGGGGTATATTGCGCAGCTTAAGATGAATTGGATGGAACAAAGTGACAGATCTTATGAATGTATCTCCAATGCAGAAATATGGCTCGCCGAATCCGTGCCGACCAGCAATCCCTGTACACCAACTAACGCAGTAGGGACAATTTACGATTTTACGGAAGCCAAATTAAACCATAAACCTGTACGTCTTTGGAGTGTGGGAGGAAACCCGAGCATCCAGAGAAAACCCACGCAGGTTGCGGGGAGAATGTACAAACTCCGTACAGACGGCACCCGTGGTCAGAATTGAACCCGGGTCTCTGGCGCTGTAAGGCATTAACTCTACCACCGCTCCCCCCCCCCTCCAAGTGTGCAGCCCTTTATTCTGGGTGACCGAATCAAATCTATGATGCTGTAAATTTATATTGTTATAGAGTTATTTTCATTGGCTATTTGCATTCCTACATCTATTTGCGTTGGCCTTGTTTGCTCTGAGTCCAGGAGACTGCTGAAATGACTACAGGATGGAACTGGACCCATGAAATTTACTCTGGTGTAATGATACTTGAAAAAAAAATCATTGGGGCACTAATTTTTCATTTTAATTACTTCTTAAACTTATCTTAAGAATAGTGTTAGTGTGCGGGCATCACTGGTCGGCGCGGAATCAGTGGGCCGAAGGGCCTGTTTCTGCACTGTATCATTAAACTGAATTAAACATACTGTGACTGTGGCCCAGCAGTTACACCACCAGGGACCCTGGTTCAATCCTGACTAGGGGTGCTGTCTGTAGAGGTCGTACATTCTCCCCGTGACTGCGTGGGTTTTCTCCGATTTCCTTCCACATTCCAAACACATGCAGGTTTGTTGGTTAATTGGCCTCTGTAAATCGTCCCTGCTTTGTAGGGTAGAATTAGTGTGTGGGTGATCGCTGGTCGACGCAGAATCGGTGGGTTGAAGGGCCTGTTTCCACTGGATCTCTTCAACTCGCCGATTCTACGCCGACCAGCGATGCTGCGTGACCCGCTGAGTTATTCCAGCTTTTTGTGTCTATCTTCAATCTAAACCAACACTGGAGTCGGGCTGAAAATAGACTGATTGCACTCGGCAATCATTTAATTGACTAGCTGTGGGAAGCCTGGGTGACGTGGGCATGCTTGTCAGACAATGGTGAAAGCTCTTGGAGAGTGTCCAGCCAGCAGTGGCTACCCCTCTGGCAGGCAGCGCAGTGCCCTCTTGTAAGGGAGAGCTATCAGGCTGAGGACACGTGAGCTGATTCCCATGCAGAGTGAGCACACTGTTTTCAACTTCACAAATGCTCAAATCGTCAAAAAGCTCCTCTCACTTTAACACGTTATCTCCTTTTCCGTTTGCAGACATAACAAAGACGACACCTTGTACAGAACCAAGTTCAGGAACAACAGGTACAGGAGCTCTTTCAATCATGTGCACTGGGTGTGAACACGGAAATAGAATGTTGTTATAAGTGATGTTTAACTATTGCCACATCTATTTGCTCTAAGTGGTGATTAGTGGCAAATAAACCTCTTCCCCTCCCTTCCCTCCCTCTCTCTCCTGCACCTCCTGCTCTCCACCTCTCTCTCGCTGCCTCCTTTGCACTTTCCCTCTCACACTGCTCCCTCCATCTCTCCCCCCCTCTCTAATTTTCGCCTCCCTCTCCTAACTATCCTCATTCCCTCTCCTGTCTTCTTCCCTTCCTCCCTCACTGCTTCCCACCTCTCTCCCTCTCTCTCCTTTGCACATCTTCATAAGTTGAATTCAAACTGCTCTTTCAGTTTAGTTTATTGTCACGTGTACCGAGCTACAGTGAAAAGCTTTTTGCTCAACCCTGTGAAACCCCTCAAACAGCTCGATTTACCTGCAGTTCAAAATTAACATCCATTTTGGATTCACTAGGAATCATTGGGTGAGATTATCAGGTTGAGAAGTCATGAATTACCAAGGATAATGGAAGAGGATGATGGTTTCCAGTTGGCTGTGGGATAGCACAATGACTGACGAGTTGGTTGAGAAATTCGGGAGCGTAACCTGCTGCTGGTGCTTGTTACTGATTTTAAAACTCCAGGATTAAATTAAAGTTGGCGGTTTGCTATTGGTTTATTGTCCCGTGCACTGGGATATGATGTACAGCTTTGTTTGTGTGCTGTTCCAACAAATCCTTGGGTTCAATCAAGCCTTGCACAAGTGTAGCAGGTCGGCTTGCTGTGAGCTTTCCTGCAGTAATAATGGACTTTTAACAGCAAGATGAATTTGTGTTCTTATTGCAGTGAATCTGCAACCAGTTGCATTAATAGGGTGCACACTGCATTACTGGCGGCACGGTGGCGCAGCAGTGGAGTTGCTGCCTTATAGCGCAAGAGACCCGGGTTCGATCCTGATGACGGGTGCTGTCTATACAGTTTGTACGTTCTCCCTGTGACCGTGTGGGGTTTTTCTCCGGGTCCTCCGGTTTCCTCCCACACTCCAAAGAAGTGCAGGTTTGTAGGTTAATTGGCTTCGGTAACTATCGTAACTGCCCACCCCCAAAGACCTGGACTCGGTGAGGAGGTGGTGGGAGTCGGTGATGGGGGCAGACTCTAGACAAAGGGCCAGTGAGGAGGGACTGTGAAATGGTGGCAAAACCTCATCACAATTGCATATGGACACGGTGGGCTGTTTGTTTGTCAGTTTGGTTTATTGTCACGTGTTCCGAGGTACAGTGAAAAGCTTTTGTTGCATGCTATCCAGTCAGCAGATAGACAACACATTACAATCAAGCCATTTACAGTGTGTGGATACATGTAAGGGAATGACGTTTAGTGCAAAGTAAAGGCAGCGTATTATGTACTCGTGTATGACATGTATGCAAAAAGAGAATTTCACTGTACCTTGGTACGTGATAATAAAGGAAGCATTGAAATAATCTCACTCGAGCTTCTGAATTTGGAACTGTGTAGTCGTTGGATCAGTGGTTGTCTACAGCCTGCACGTGTCTGGTATTGCTCCAGCCCAGGTGCGAGGATAGATTGTTCCAAGGGCTCAGTGACCCATGACACACTCTCGATCAGCATTGCCAAAGCATCGCATTGCAGTAATGCATGGCAACTGCTGCAAACCTGTTGCAAAACACCGCGATGGTTCCCTTGCCTGTCCATCCCTTAAAATAACTCAAGATAGACACAAAAAGTTGGAGTAACTCAGTGGGTCAGACAGCATCTCTGGAGAAAAGGAATGGGTGGCGTTGTGGGTATAGACCCTTCTTCAGATTGAGAGTCGAGGGAAAGGGAAACGGGAGATATAGACGGTGATATGGAGAGACGTGGAACAAATGAATGAAAGACATGTGCAGGAGGAATCGCAGGGGGAGCAGCGAGAGAGGATATTGCACTACTGTTGTCAGAGAGAGGAGGAGAATTTCTTCAAAGTAGGCATACCTTGAGGATATTTTTGCAGTGGAGCAGGCAAAATGTGCTGGAAGGAACTGCAGATGCTGGTTTAAACCAACAGGCACAAAAGGCTGGGGTAACTCAGAACCAGCTTGCTTTGGAGAAGAGATAGCCACACGCTAAGGAAACATGCACCGAAGGGTGGAAACATGCCATTCGGTGCCAACCAAGATGCCCCATCTAAACTGGTCCCATTTGCCTGTAAACCTTTCCTGGTCCATGTCAAGGTTTGGGTGTAATATGAGCAGGATTGTCAAAGCTAAGCCAGAAAACTCACTCAAATGGTGAAAGCTTGAGGTTAAGGGGCATCCTCGAGGACCAGAGGACATAGTTTTAGTTTAGAGATACAGAGGGGAAACAGGCCCTTCGGCCCACTGAGTCCGCGGCGACCAGCCATCCCCGCACATTAGCACAATCCTACACACACTAGGGACAATTTACAATGATACCAATCCAATTAACCTACAAACCTAAACATCTTTGGAGTGTGGGAGGAAACCAAAGATCCCGGGGTAAACCCACATAGGTCACAGGGAGAACATACAAACTCCATACAGACAGCACCCGTAGTCAGGATCAAACCCGCGTCTCCAGCGCTGTAAAGCAGCAACTCTACCGCTACGCCACTGTGCCACCCATAGGTGAGAGGAGAAATATGTAACAGGAACCTGAGGGGCAACTTTTTTTACACAAAGGGTGGTGGGTGTGTGGAACGAGCTGCCGGACGACATAGTTGAGGCATGTACCAGCACAATGTTTAAGAAACATTTAGACGGGTAATTTGCCTACACCGACATCTGGGCCAAACGCAGGCAGGTAGGAATAATGTAGATGGGGTATATTAGATGGTGCAGGCAAATTGGGTCGAAGGGCCTGTTTCCATACTCTATGACTAAGGGGCATCTAAAAATTGGAAAGCTGAGAAGGGTTATTTGGCAATTTGTTGTCTTTCACCAGACGTTTCTTAGTTTCACACTGAACAAAGCCCTAATCTCACGTGGCAATCTGAAGCAATGTAGATGGACTCTGGACACAAGTAAGCAAAAAGCAGGGGAATAGATCTAATTTAATTTTTCACTATGGTGGAGCAGAAGCTATTGGAAATATGATTCGTAATGCAAGTAAGATGGAAAAACAACTTAAAAAGGAAAAGAGTGAAGCAGCTGAGAGAGCTGCTTCTTCACCACGCCTGAGACCAGGGTTTGATCTTGACCTTGAGTATGATCCATGCGGTTTGCATGTTGTCCCTGAGACTGTGTGGGATTCTTCTGGGTGCTCTGGTCGACTCGGCCCCCCCCCCCCCCCCCCCCCCAGAGGTGCGGGTTTATTGGTTAATTGGCCACTGTAAAATTGCCCCTTGTGTGTAGAAAGTGGCATAACATAGAACAAATATGTACGGGCGATCAATGGTTGGCATGGACTCAATGGGCCGAAGGGCCTGTTTCCTTGCTGTATCTCTGAAGTCTAAAGTGAAGGTTGCATGGGCTTTCTGGGAATTCTGTGCTGCTTCCCTTGAGTGGGATCTATTGGCCAGAGCTGTGTGTGACACCAGAGGGCTATTAATGTTCCAAGTCAGATTTCTCAATTTTTTTATAATATGATTTGCAGGATTGATGACTTTTTTAGGGAGAACAAGGTCTGAGGTAGAGAGGTTGATGGAAAAAAATCCAAGACCATCAGCCCCTTCCGAGGGAGGGTTTAGCAAGCGAAAGAGCAGAGCACTTTCTCCATCCCCCCAGCTCACCCTTTTCCACACAGTTTTTCTAAACTAAACTAAGCATCACCTTTAAACTCTGCCTCTCGAACCTTCAAGCTATGCCCACTAGTCTTTGATATTTCCACACTGGGGGATAAAGGTTCTGACTGTCTGCTTGGGTGAATTCTCGAGTAAGAGGGTGTGGTAAGGTGCTGCAGCTTCTCGCTCCCCTTACTGAATTCCCAAGTGGGTTTCACTGTCAGTGCACAGCGATGAATCGCTGACGATAGCTTGTGGTTCTCACACTTGCAGGTGTGGAAATGCAGAAGTGGCTTCTGCTTGCGTGGATCGGTGTCAGTTGATCGGGCTCCAGAGAAGCACCTTGAAGCAGTTTCCTTCCTGGAAAGTTGCTGTGTGGATGGATAGAATCACCTGTTCTTGATCCACCAGCTCCGCATCCCACATTGCCAGGCCTAACGCGGGCCTCTGGGATCTGCATGCCTCCGCCAGTGTCCGGCTGATCTGAGTGTGTCCCTCAACAACTTTCCTCCAATATACATTAAAAATCTGGCAGGCACGGCCAGATCCCTAGAGGTAGTGGTGGCACATTTTCGCCTGCACCCAACTACAGGATAAAGCAAGTAGACAAAAGTGCTGGAGAAACTCAGCGGGTGCAGAAACGTTGCCTATTTCCTTCGCTCCTTAGATGCTGCTGCACCCGCTGCGTTTCTCCAGCACTTTTGTCTACCTTCGATTTTCCAGCATCTGCAGTTCCTTCTTATACAGGATAAGGCACCTTGCTTGTTCACTCGTTGTCGCTGGTGAAGTGGAACGAGAGAGTAGTTTGGTTTAGATCTACTGTGCAGAAACGGGCCCTTCGGCTCAGCGATCCCCGCACACTTATACTGTCCTACATGCACTAGGGACAATTTACAATTTTTACCAAAGCCAATTAACCTACAAACCTGTACGTCTGAAGTGTGTGAGGGAACCGGAACACCCGAGGAAAACTCATACGGTCACGGGGAGAACGTACAAACTCCACATAGACAGTACCCATAGTCAACATCGAACCTGGGTCTCTGGCGCTGTGAGGCATCAACACTACCGCTATGCTGCCGTGCCTAAATGGAAGGAGATGTCGGAGGAGAAAATGGAATATAAACACCAGCATTGAGCAACGGCCAAATTGCCGCCCATTTTTCTACGCTATGCTCTTTCGTAATGTGATGAACTCTCAAAAGTTGATTGGCGTAGTTTGCAGGCATGCGAGATGTCTGCAAAGTGGGTTGCTTTCAGAAATGTGATCGTGAGAGTTCGGGAATATAAGAGTGAAGGACAAGGCAGGTGGGAATGAGGAACCCTGGAGGATGAGAGAAATTGAGGCTCCGGTCGGGAAATGTCCCCATAGTACTGGAGATTGAAGAACACACTAAAGAAAATCAGGCGGACAAAAAAGGACATGAGATAGTTCTGGCAATTAAGACTGAGGGTAGTCGAGAGATTCTGCCAGTGTATTAAGAGAAAAAGGGATAACTAGAGACAGAATATGGCTAGTCAGAGGTTGATTTGGCTATCATGAATTCATAGGTGGGATATCATGTCTCATGAATTTTATTCAGTTTTTTCAATATCACTGGGGGCACGGTGGCGCAGCGAGTGCTGCCTTACAACACCTGAGACTCAAGTTCGACCCTGTCTACGGGTGTTGTCTGTACAGACTTCGTATGTTCTCCCAATGACCTGTGTGGATTTTCTCCAGAAGCTCCAGTTTCTTCCCACACTCTATGGACCGAAGGCCTGTCTCCACGCTATATCTCTAAATTAAACAACCATGAAGGTTGACGAGGGCAAGGCTGCAGACATAGACTTAATGGATCACAGGAAGGCCTTTCAGAGGGTTCTGTGTGAGCGCTTGCATACCAATTTTGTATGTAAACCTCAATTGCAATAGCTTCCACTGCCTTTTCAGGCATTGAAATATAAATTATTATGTCAAACGTTCACCGTTGAGATTTAGTTCATAAGTTCAAGGAGCAGAATTAAACCATTCAGCCCATCAATTCTACTCTGCCATTCAATCATGACTGATCCATCATTCCCTCTCAACCCCATTCTCCTGCCTTCGCCCACAAACCCCATTTTTTAATTAAGAATCTGTCAATGTCTGCCTCAAAAATATCCATTGATGGCCTCCACAGCCGTCAGTGGCAATGAATTCACCAATGAATTGCACCACGCTCTGACTTAAGAAATCCCTTCTCGTCTCCTTTCCAAAGATTTAGTTAGTGACAGTTGCTAATTATACCGCGGTTATGGTAAACCCTTGAGCTTATCAAGAAAGGAGTCAGTATCAAGGGCATGATGACCATCGGTTGACTTTGGTGTGACATGGCACTGTGTGACAAACATCCTCCTACGCCAATGCCCACGGTAAATCCAATGTCAACTGGCTTTACTGTCAGAACTTAATTAGCATCAAGAACATGCAACCTGCCATCAAGTATTGACTTGAGCTCTTGTTATTACTGCAAAAATAATCTAGTCTTATGTGACCTCCCACCATGTGTAGATGAAAGAGTTACTGAGGAAGTGGTTGGACACTTTATTCTCCAAAGAAAAACACAAAGTGCTGGAGTAACTCAGCGGATCAGGCAGCATCTCTGGAGAAAAAGGATACAGTGCCCTCCATAATGTTTGGGACAAAGACCCATCATTTATTTATTTGCCTATGTACTCCACAATTTGACATTTGTAATAGAAAAAAAATCACATGTGGTTAAAGTGCACAATGTCAGATTTTAATAAAGGCCATTTTTATACATGTTGATTTCACCATGTAGAAATTACCGCAGTGTTTATACATAGTCCTCCCATTTCAGGGCACCATAATGTTTGGGACACATCAATGTCATGTAAATGAAAGTAGTCATGTTTAGTATTTTGTTGCATATCCTTTGCATCCAATGACTGCTTGAAGTCTGTGATTTATGGACATCACCAGTTGCTGGGTGTCTTCTCTGGTGATGCTCTGCCAGGCCTGTATTGCAGCCATCTTTAGCTTATGCTTGTTTTGGGGGCTAGTCCCTTTCAGTTTTCTCTTCAGCATATAAAAGGCATGCTCAATGGGGTTCAGATCGGGTGATTGTAAAACTCCTTTGTTGCTTTTGCAGTATGTTTGGGATCATTGTCTTGGGAAGAATGAACTGCAGGCCAATGAGTTTTGAGGCATTTGTTTAAACTTGAGCAGATAGGATGTGTCTATATACTTCAGAATTCATTATGCTACTACCATCAGCAGTTATATCATCAATAAAGATAAGTGAGCCAGTACCTTCAACAGCCATTCATGCCCAGCCTATAACACCCCCACCACCATGTTTAACAGATGGTATGATTTGTATCTTGGGCAGTTCCTTCTCTCCTCCATACTTTGCTCTTGCCATCACTCTGATATGTTAATCTTCGTCTCATCTGTCCACAAGACCTTTTTCCTGAACTGTGGTTGCTCTTTTAAGTACTTCTTGGCAAACTGTAACCTGGCCATCCTAATTTTGCAGTAACCAGTGGTTTGCATCTTGCAGTGTAGTCTCTGTATTTCTGTTTATTAAGTCTTCTGCAGACAGTGGTCATTGACAAATCCACACCCGACTCCTGAAGAGTGTTACTGATCTGTCGGACGGATGTTTGGGGATTTTTCTTTATTATAGAGAGAATTCTTCTGTCACCAGCTGTGGAGGTCTTCCTTGGCCTGCCAGTCCCTTTGCAATTAGTAAGCTCACCAGTGCTCTCTTTCTTCTTGGTGATGTTCCAAACAGTTGATTTCAGTAAGATTAAGTTTGGCTGATGTCTCTAAGTTTTATTCTTGTTTCTCATAATGGCTTCTTTGACTTTCATTGGCACAACTTTGGTCCTCATGTTGATAAACAGCAATAAACGTTTCCAAAGGTGATGGAATGACTGGCCGAAAGACTTGGTGGTGAGAGCTCTCTTATACCTGCATTAAGGAGGCAATTGAACACACCTGAGCAATTACAAACACCTGTGAAGCCATGTGTCCCAAACATTATGGTGACCTGAAATGGGGGACTATGTATAAAAAACACATGTAATTTCTACATGTTGAAACCAAAATGTATAAAAATGGCCTTCATTAAAATCTGACAATGTGCACTTTAACCACATGTGATTTTTTTTTTTCTATTACAAATCTCAAATTGTGGAGTACAGAGGCAAATAAATAAACGATGGGTCTTTGTCCCAAACATTATGGAGGGCACTGTAAGTGACATTTCATAAATAATAGGAGCAGAATTAGGCCATTCGACCCATCAAATCTACTCCACCATTCAATCATGGCTGATCTATCTTTCCCTCTGAACCCCATTCTCCAGCCTTCTCCCAATAAACCCTAACACCCATACTAATCAAGAATCTATCTATTGCTGCCTTAAAAATTATCCATTGGCTTGGCCTCCACAGCCGTCTGTGGCAATGAATTCCACAGATTCAGATTCCATAGGCACAGAAATCCACAGATATCAGGTTGGGACCCTTCCTCCAACCCTAAACATCACCTATCCTTTTTTTCTAGATGCTGCCTGACCCTCCAGCACTTTGTGCCTATTTTTGGAATAGAGTCACAGTCATATAGTATGGAAACAGGCCTTTCGGCTCAACTTGCCCATGCCGACCAACATGTCCAATCTACAGTAGTCTTGCCTGCCTGTGTTTAGTCCATATCCCTGTAAGCTTGCCCTATCCATGTACCTGTCTAAATGTTTCTTCAACATTGCAATAGTATCTGCCTCAACTACCTCCTCTGGCAGTTATAAACCAGCATCTACAGTTATTTGTTTCTGCACTTTATCCACCAGTTGGCCTGCTCCTCAGAGGCTTCCTTCAGTTAGCATGGTCAGTGATCGCTCTGCTGGTCATCCTCATTCATTCGGTGAAGGCAACTCTGAGCTTCTAATCGCTATTTGAATTTGGTGAGCTTGAGAAATGCATAGAAACATTGAAAGCTGGTGTGGGAGTAGGCCATTCGGCCCTTTGGCCCTTTGAGCTAGCCCCACCATTCAATATGATCATGACTGATCATCCAAAATCAGTACCCCATTCCTGCTTTCTCCCTATATCCCTTGATTCCGTTAGCAAACTAGGAGCTTTGGTCATTTGTCCAGTAGGTGGAATGAGTGGAGAGCAGCAAGATGTTGCTGTGGTACCTGGAGAGGACACGGTGCAAATCAACACGGGCAAATGTGGAAAACGGACGGTGATGGTGTTGCTGGCGAGAAGGCCCAAGAGATGTGAGGCACCATATTTTACTGCTGCCACAAACTAGTATTGAGTGATCTTACAAAGCAAGAGGCCTTTTGATCTAGCGCTTTTTGAGAGTTTCAGTGCAACAGTGGTGAAGCGGTAGAGACCCACGTTCGATCCTGACTGGGGTGCTGTCTGTACGTAGTTTGTATATTCTCACCGTGAGTTGCGTCGGGTTTTTTAGTGTGCTCCAATTTCCTCCCACATTCCAAAGACGCACAGGTTTGTAGGCTATTTGGCTTCAGTAAAATTAATGGTAAATTGGCCCTAATGTTTAGCAGAATGTTAAATTTGTGCGGGCATCATTGGGCGGCACGGACTCGGTGGGACGAAGGGCCTGTTTCTGCGCTGTATCTCTAAACTAAACTGAGTATCCCACCTGCCTTAAAAGAGCATTAATAATAGTTGGTGGATCAAGAAAAGTAAAGTGACGAACCTTAAAGGCTATCAGCAGGTAACACTAATGCTCATAATGATAAAGTGCTTTGAGAGATTGGTTATGGCACATTTCAACTCCTACTTTAGCAAGAATTTGGACCCATTACAATTTGCCTACCGCCACAATAGATTAATGGAGGATGCGATCTCGCTGGCTCTCCACTCGGCATTGGACCACTTGGACAATAAGTACACGTACGTAAGGCTGTTGTTTATTGACTGCAGCTCTGTGTTCAATGCCATAATCCCTTCCAAACTGGTCAGCAACCCCGTGGAACTGGGTCTTTGCGCATCTCGCCTTAACTGGCCTTTACCTCCTCATCAACTGAACACAATCAGTACGACTTGGCAACAACAGTTCTTCCTCTATAACAGGTGTACCTCAGGGCTGTGTGCACAGTCCTCTGCTCCACTCACTCTATACCCATGATAGCATAGCCAGACACAGTTGCGCAGCCATCTTTAATTTGATCGACGACGCCACTGTTTTTCGATAAGATACAGGTAATGATGTGTGGGAGTTTTGAAAGGAGATTGATTGCCTGATGGAATGGTGCCAGTACCACAACCTTGCTCTCAATGCCAGCAAGACCAAAGAGCTGATTGTTGACTTTAGAAGAGGGAAGCTGAGGATCCATGAACCTGTCTTCATCAACAGGTCAGTGGCAGAGAGAGCCAACAACTTCAATTTCCTGGGCGTACATATCTCTGAAGATCTGTCCTGGGCCCAGCACATTGATGCAATCATAAAGAAAGTCCATCAACGTCTCTGCTTCCTGAGAAGACTGAGGAGATTTGGTATTCGGATAAACACTCTCTTGAACTTCTACAGGTGTACAGTATTGCTGGTTGCATCACGGCCTGGTTCGGCAACGAACGGCATGGTAACAAAGGAGATTAGAAAAAGTAATGGAAACTGCCCGGTCTATCACTGATACTGACCACTCTATAGGAGGCTCTGCATCAAAACTGCAGTTAGCTTCATCAGAAACCCACAGCACCCTGGCCACTTCTACCATCGGAAAACCGTGATCCAGTGTTCCAGACAAGTTTCTTCAGAATCTTGAACAATACAAAACACTAAAGGGGCTGTCCCACTGCGGCAACCTAATCCGCAAGTTCGGAAGAGTGCCTTCGACCTCCAAGCTGGAGGGCACTCGCCTGGAAAAACTCGAGCTGGATCGACTGTCAGCAATGAAACCGCAAGCTCGATCGACCACACACCCACCACCACCCACCGCATAAAGCGGGGCCAGGGAAAGCGGGTTAGCGCTGTCTGAAATTCACACCCGCGAAGAAGAGGAAGGTAAAAGATGGCTGCACAGTGTATGGTAAGTCCTTTAGAGAGAGGGAGGGGGAGAGAGACACTTTTAAGAAGTCAGATAATGTTTAATAAAGTTTAGCGGGAATTTAACCTACCGGTTGGTTTTCCTTGGTCCTGAAAACTCCACTGAGCTAATTAAAATGCCCAGTCAGCGAAGGCGAATGCCTACGGCTGCTCTCGACTGCACTATGAGTTAAAAAGAACCATGCCGTCCAATGTTTACTCCCGGAAATGTTTTCATCATGCTGAGGCCGCGAGTATGCGGGAACTTCACTCAAGCATGAAGGAGAGTTCCAGTGACCTCATAGGACCCCCTAGGACCACGTGTCAACCATGCTGCGAGTTTGAGTCGAGGACAAACTCTTCTAAACTCGCAGATTAGGTCGCCGCAGTGGGACAGCCCCTTTACTAAACTATGCACTACCTTGGTTACACTAAGGACTTTGGGTGTTTTTGCACTAGTATTGGGGTTATTCATTTATTATTTTTGTTTTGTTTATTCTATGTCATCTATGAATGTTTTCATCACAGGACTTTTATGCTGCTGCTGCAAATTCGGTGTCAGTTTTTGTGACAATTAAACGCTCTTGGCTCTCTTGATTGCACGCAACACCAGACTCAGGAACAGCTTCTTCCCCTCTCATATCAGGCTTCCGAATGGTCCTTCCGTAAGCAAGGGTACCGTCCCAATTTTCCAACCTACCTCATTGTAAATTTGACATTGTAAATTTGACATCTGGAATCTATGCTCCGACATATATTCTACACAATATCTCTCCCTTTACTCTACCTATTGCACTTGAGTTGGTCTGATTATTGTCAGAATTGATTGAAGAGCATGCAAAACAAAGCATTTCACTGTACCTCAGTACACATGGCAATGATACACCTAAATGTATAGGAGGGAACTGCACCGAAGATAGACACAGAATGCTGGAATAACTCAGCGGGTCAGGTAGCATCTCTGGAGAAAAGGAATAGGTGAAGTTTCGGGTCAGGGCCCTTCTTCAGACTGAGAGGCAGACGGAAACCAGAGGTATGAAATGATACAGAACAAATCTGAGGCGGCACTGATGACCCAGAAAAGGTGGAGACCACAATGGTCCATTGTTGGCTGTGGAAGATGTGATAACATAGGGATACAAACAGTGAAACTAACAGGATGATTACGACGGGGGAGGGACGGGGAGAGATGGGATGCAATGGTTACTTGAAATTAGAGAAATCAATTAACAATTATCAATTGGGTTGCAAGCTGCCAAGCAAAATATAAGGTGCTGTTCCTCCACTTTGCTTGTGGCCTCATTCTGACAGTAGAGGAGACTGAGGACAGAAAGGTCCGTGTGGGAATGGGAAGGGGAGTTTAAACTAAACCAGAGGGAGATATTGTGGTGGATTAAAGATATTGGAAGGTGTGCCTTACAAATGCAATCACTGACTCTGCGGTCCATTGCTTTATCTTGCAGGATCAGGGTCAACGCCAGGTTATAATGGAAGGAAAAAGAAGCTTTAAAGAAGGTCCTGGAAAAGTTGTTTGGAATGACAATCTTGACATTGTGCGCGTTTGATAATCGTCTACAAGGGGACTCGCCATGAAGTGAACTTAAAAGCAAGCATCGCTCGTTCTTTGGATCGTTTACAGGCAGGAACGTTGTGTCTGCGTTTCAACTCGGCGACCATTCATTCCCAGCAGATGTGAGCAGGGCAGAGAGAGTCTAAAGAGCAGCGGACATTTAGCAAATGCATCCTGCCGCCGTTCCGCAGAGAAGAACGTGAAGCCTCTCCCTGGGTCATGGAGCCCGAGTCAAGCTCTGCCCAGCAGAAGAGTACAGGGAGGTCCGATCAGAGCCCTAGCAGGAAGTCGAGCCAGGTTGAAGCTGGTCCCTCGGCTGGGAGGTCAGCCGTTGCCTACCACCCGGGCCAGCTGCAGCCCTGCTTCTCTGGCGCGTTGCCCGTTCCTGCCGAGCGTGCCCATCAACAGGTCCTGGCGCCCGATCAGACGGAACACTCCAGCTCCTACTCCTCCTACGAGCAGGTCCACCACCACAGCTCGCCGCAGCTCCTGCAGCAACAAACCATGAGCTCCGCGTTCATGGCTGCGGTCAAGCCGGAGCTCGGTCTGGAAGGGAGATCCTGGCAGCTCTTCGACCCCAGGGGTCCCATGGTGTCCGCTCCCTTCCTCCCCTCCGGCCTCCACCCCCACCCCCACCGGCATCTTCTCCCCTCCCGCTCCCCCGTCGTGGCCAAGGAAGAGCCGCAACCCGCCCAGGGCCACCACTCGGGGCAGGTCCCCTTGAAAGCAGACGAGTTGCCCAGGAAGGACAAGAAGCCGCAGAAGCCGGGCAAGTACATCTGCCAGTTCTGTAGCCGTCCCTGCGCCAAGCCCAGCGTCCTCCAGAAACACATCAGGTCTCACACGGGGGAGCGGCCCTACCCATGCCATTCCTGCAGCTTCTCCTTCAAGACCAAGAGCAACCTGTACAAGCACAGGAAGTCTCACGCCCACAAGCTGAAGGCAGGGCTGGTGCCGGGCTCGACGGGGGAGCCGTACCCGGGCACCTCGGGCCTGGAGACGGAGAAGCTGAGCGGCGACGAGCCCGAGGAGCAGACGGAAGGAGACGAAAGCACAGACTCCGAAGACGAGACGGCCCATTCGCTCGACCCCCCGTCCAAGCACAAGCAGCACATTCCCGTCTGTGGCTCCTTCGGCCCCCAGGAGGCGAGCCCCAGGCAGCCGGCCTTCACCCTGGCCCAGCCGGGCGAGCAGCCGGCGTCCTCGTCGTCCCTGGACGAGGGCTGCCACCTCTCGGAGTCCTCCTCCCTGGACCTCTCGTACAGCCACAAGCCGGACGACTCTCACACCATCAAGCAGCGGCTGGCCCTGCGACTGAGCGAGAGGAGGAAGGCGCTGGCGGCGGACGAGCAGAGCCAGACCTTCCTGAGCCCGGGCAGCAAAGGCAGCACAGAGTCTGGCTACTTCTCCAGGTCGGAGAGCGCCGAGCAGCAGCAGCTCAGCCCGCCGCAGGCCAGCGCCAAGTCGTACGCCGAGATCATCCTGGGCAAGTACGGGCGCTACGGCCAGAGGACGGCAATGATCGCGGCCAGCGCCACCCACAGCAGGCTGCCTCCGCCGGCCATGGAGGACAAGCCCTCGGCCCTCTCCTTCTCCCTGCCCAAGGCCCAGATGGAGCAGAATGTCATCGAGCACATCACCAAACTCATCACCATCAACGAGGCGGTGGTGGACACCCGGCAGATCGACAGCGTCAAGCCCCGCCGCACCTCGCTGTCCCGGAGGGGAAGCATCGAGTCGCCCAAGCCCGGCACCTCCAGGGATTCCTTCCACTTCGACCCCAAGCAGGCCTTGTGTCCCGACGCCGGCCGCCTGGCCCACCGCTGCCACGGCCTGGCCGAGACTGTGCCCCTGACCAGGAGCAACTCCATGCCGTCGGCCGGCACCTCCTGCACCGCGCCCGCCTTCAAGGGCAGCCACTCGTTCGACGACCGGTCGACGGAGCCGGACCAGGCCTTCAGCCAGGGCCTGATCACCCACCACCGCATGCTGAAGCGGCAGAAGGCCATCGAGCTGCCCTCGGGCATGGAGTACCAGGCGCTGGAGGAGGAGGGGGAGGCGGGCAAGGAGAGGCCCGGGGAGGAGCAAGGAGAGGCCGAGGCCGGGGCCGGGGCCGAGCCCGCCAGGAGGCCCAAGAAAGGGCCGAGGGTGAAGGGGCTGATGTACGAGTGCGACATCTGCGGGGCCCGCTATCGGAAACGGACCAACTACGAGACGCACAAGACGTTTTACTGCTCCGAGCTGCACGCCCCCCGCTCCCGGCCTCGGCCCCCCTTGGCCCTGCCCGCCCTCGGCGGCCCGCGGGCCGAGCACAGGCCCCCCGGGCCGGAGCTGCAGCCGCAGATCGTCCACTACAAGCTGCGGCCCTCGCTGGAGCTGACGCCGGCCAGGAAGAGGAGGAAAGAGAAGAGTCTGGGCGAGGAGGAAAGGGAAGAGGAGCCGTCGGCGCCCTATGTCGGAGGCCCGAAGCCCCAGTCTGCCGTCGGCGTCGGTCCCGCTCCCGGCCCTCCCCCCCCTCCCGGCTTACCGTCGATGGCGATGGTCACCGCGGCGGAGGGGAGGCCGTCGACGCCCGGCTCGGATGGCGCCAAACGCGCGACGGGGAAGGAGATCTCCGTCATCCAACACACCAACACGCTGAGCCGGCCCGGCTCCTTCGAAGCGGCGCCCTCTCCTGTCGACGCCGCCGAGCACCTCGGCGCCTTGGGCTCGCAGGAGGCCGAGTATCCCGGCGTGGTCGAGGCCGAGGGGAGGAGGCCGTGGCCCCACCACCACCACCACCACCATCACCCGCTGCTCGTCCGCCAACGAAAGATCCAAGTGCCCGAGATCCTGGTGACCGAGGAGCCGGAGAAGGTGGAGGTGGAGAAGAAGAAGGTGGACGTGGAGGAGGAGGAGGAGGAGGAGGAGGGGGCCGTCGCAGCCAAGGAGCCGGAGAGGAAGCCGCCGCCTCCTCCTCCACCTCCACCCCCTCCTCCCCCCGAGGAGTTCCAGTGGCCGCAGAGGAGCCAGACCCTCTCGCAGTTCCCCACCGAGAAGCTGCCGCCCAAGAAGAAGCGCCTGCGGCTGGCCGACATGTCGCAGTCGTCGGGCGAGTCGAGCTTCGAGTCGGCCCCGCCGCTCTCCCGCAGCCCCAGCCAGGAGAGCAGCCTGTCCCGCGGCTCCAGCCTCTCGGCCTCCTTCGAGAGGGAGGGGGACGGCGGCGGGGTGAAGGAGGGAGAGGCCCAGGCCCAGGCCCAGGTGCGGCCTTCGGGCCCTCACATGCTGACGGTGCCCGCTCACTACCACCACCACCACCACCATCATCAGCAGCAGCAGAGGGAGATGAGGCGCTCGTCCTCGGAGCAGGCCTCCTCCTCCTCGTCCTCCTCCTCCTCGGCCGCCCACCAGCCGCCCCCCGAGGCCCGCAGCAAGTCCTTCGACTACGGCAGCCTCTCCTCCGAGGCCGGGCCCGGCGCCAGGCTCCTCTCGCCCGCCTGGGAGCGCCGGAGGTGCCTGCTGGTCCGCCAGAGCTCGCTGTGCGGGAGCACAGACCCCGGGCCCGAGCCTCCGCCACCGCTCCCGCCCAGGCCGGACAAGCCCGAGCTAGGCCCGGCGGCGAGGTACCGCTCCCCCCCGCCGCCAACAGCCCGACCCGGCGACCCCCCGCCACACTGCGAACCCCATCGCCCCTTCCCCACCCCGGCCTTCCAGGAGGGGCCCCACTACCCGCCTCGGTACCTCTCGGCCTTTGGGCCCCAGCAGCTGCAGCAGCAAGGCCCCATGTCGGCCCTGCTCTCAGCACCCGAGGGGATGCTGGCGCCTCTCCAGCCCCCAACTCTCCCCTACCCCCTCTACCCCCTGCCCCTTCCTGTGGCCTCCGAGCTGCCCGTCCGGCCCTCCCCGCTCCTGCCACCACCCGCCCAAACCCCGGCCCCAACCCTCACCCCGGCCCAGCCTGCCACCTACCTGCCCGCACGGTCCCAGCTGGCCTTCCAGTTGCAGGCCGGAGGGCGGTTCAGGGACCGCAAACCCCCCTTCCACCCACTGCCAGAGTACAGCCCCTCGCCCACCTTCCCACCCCCCACCATCACCCATTCCCCCGAGCCCCTGCGGCCCACCGTATCCCTGGTGGTGCCGGTCAGGGTCCAGGCCCACTTGCCCACCTACGGCAGTGCCATGTACACCACCCTGTCCCAGATGCTGGTCACCCAGTCGGCAGATAGTTCCACCACCGTGGTCATCTGCAGGGTGGAGGACAGCAGACCCAAGGCCACCCTGGTCTGCACCGCCGGCGTGCACAGCATTGGCCTGGACTTGGCGCAGATGATCGCCGGCCACCACCGGGACTACCACGGGGACTTCTTCCCCTCGCCGTACCTCCGAGTGCCCCTGCCCATGGCGGAGAGGACAGGTTGCCTCCTGCTGGGGTCCACCACAGAAGGTACCTATGCAGCCGAGACCTACCCATCCACCATCGGTGGGAGCAAACGTATGTTGTCCCCAGCCGGGAGCTTGGAACTGACGATGGAGACCCAGCAACAAAAGCGAGTGAAGGAGGAACAAATAGAGGAAGAATCGGAAGAGAAAGCTGAAGGAAGAACCGAAGAGGCTTTGAGAAGACACTCTCCCCAGCCGCCCAGACGGTGCCAAGCTGAGACCAAGGTCTCGGCTGTTCAGACCTCGTCTCCTCCCCTCACATCCTCCCTGCAGCCACCCGAGACGTCTGGGAAACACGAGCACTGGTCTGGACATCTATTCAAAGGTAAAACTTCCCTCGGGCCAGTGAAGAAGGAAGATCATCTGGAGGTCATCCAAGAGAGATCTCCAGCACCTTTGCAAGAGTTTCAGACCCTCTCGTCCGGCACATTACCAGACCGACCGTCGAGTGCCAGCCCCGCAAAGCCCGCCACTGTTCCCTGCACGGACGCAGGTGATGTCCATCGCTTGGTGCACTTCCCCAGCCTCCACACCACCACCAACGTCAGCTGGTGCTACCTGAAGTACACCAAGCCCAACCCCAGCCAGCACACCGACCCAAGGGCCTCTGTCTACGCCAGCTGGTGCATCAGCGTGCACAACCCCAATCTGCCAGGCACGTCCACCAAGCTCAGCCTCGCCCTCCTGAGGTCCAAGCAGATGTCCGGCAAGGAGATCTACACCATGGCCACAGCTCCACGACGACAGACGGGCAAGTTGGTCCCATCCAGTGCACGGAAGCTCCGGGTTAGCGAGGTAAGGCAGCAGCAAGGACTGGCTCACATGAGCAATTCAGTTTCAGAGTTTCAGTTTAGTTTGGTTTAGAGATACAGCGCCGAAACAGACTGGGTCGGCACCGACCTACGCTCCCTCCACATTAACAACCCCACGCACATACACTAAGGAGAAATTTTCCATTTGTATACCAAGCCACTTAACCTAAAAACTTGTACGTCTTTGAAGTGTGGGAGGAAACCAAAGATCTCGGAGAAAACCCACGCAGGTCACCGGGAGAACGTACGAACTCCGTACAGACAAGCACTGATAGTCAGGATCGAACCCGGGTCTCTGGCGCTGTAACACAGTAACTCTGTTTTATTGTCACGCATACCGAGGTACAGTGAAATGCGTTTGTTGCATGCTAACCCGTCAGCGGAAAGACAATACATGATTACACTCGAGCCATTCACAATGTACAGATAAATGATAAGAGAATAACATTTAGTGCAAGATAAAGCCAGGAAGCCAGATCAAAGATAATCTGATAGTCACCAATGAGGTCAATTGTAGTTCAGGACTGCTCTCTAGTTGTTGAGTAAGATGATGGTTCAGTTGCCTGATAACAGCTGGGTAGAAACTGTCCCTGAATCTGGAGGTGTGCGTTTTCACACTTCTGTACCCTTTGCTTGGTGGGAGAAGAGGGTGGCCAGGGTGTGACTCATTGATTTATGCTGCTGGCAAATTTTTGCTTTCCTAGTCCATCCTAAATTAAGTTTCCTGTAACTCGCCGAGCTTCCTCTAAATCTCAGTTTCCCGTACAATTACTTTAAATTTGAGGTTTCCTCTCCAAAACAGATCATTTGTTATTACTGCACATTACATTAATGCTACAACTTTTTGTTTGCTGAGGCGCAATTCATTTTCTGAGTTCTAAATACTTTCAAACTTGTGTCAATCTGAGTACCTTCTTAAAAGAAGATGATAACACTGATTGAATTCTGAATAACTTTGTGGCACAGCGGTAGAGTTGCTGCCTAACTGTGCCAGAGATCCAGGTTCGATCCTGACCACGGTTGCTTGTCTGTACGGACTTTGCACATTCTCCTTGTGACCACGTGGGTTTTCTCCGGGTGCTCCGGTTTCCTTCCACATCCCAAAGATGTGCAGGTTTGTAGGCTAATTGACTTTTGTCCCTAGTGGGTAGGATAGAACTGGTGTATGGGGAGATTGTTGGTCGGTGGGACGAAGGGCCTATTCCACACTGCATCTCTAAACTAAGGTACGTTAAACAAAAATTTGCTGCAGTGCACAGATTTTGATAGAGCAGGCGAGACAGAATGAAAAATCAAGTGAATTATGAACTCAGAGCTTCCATCTTTAAGTTCACGTCTTCATTTACTGAGCATTTATGTGGGTTCCTCTCAATGGAACAGTTCAAGGTAGTGGAACTGTGAAGGTAGGATGTAAAAATCCTACAAAGGTGGAGATGTATGGGCTTAAAGGGTGTTGGCAGGAGAATGGGGTTAGAAGGGAGCGATAGAGCAGCCATGATGGAGTAGACTTGATGGGCCGAATGGCCCAATTCTGCTCCTAGAAGGTATGAAGTGGGATATACCAAAACTTCATATCACTGCAAGCAAAGAGTCATGCAGGGTGAGCAGGTAGGATGAGTTTAGATGAGGCATCTTGCTCAGCATGGGCAAGTTGGGCCAAAGGGTCTGTTTCCATGTCGTATAACTCTGACTCTGACTATGACTGTTCCTTAGTGTATGACTCCATAACTCTAGGTAATCTGGTTACCCATAACTGCACTAATTCTACATTTCAAATCCTCATTTCTAGATGCATATCCCTTCAGTGCATCCTGCAGACGATGTGAAAGAAGCCTGCAAAGTAGAAAAAGAAGAAGAAAGAAGAAAGAAGCATGAAGATGATAGTTCAACACCGAAGAGGCTGGAGCCTACACGGATTAAGATCTTCGATGGAGGGTAAGAGCGATCTTCTAATGTCTGTGTAAAATTTAGTTTAGAGAAACAGCGCGAAAACAGGTCTGCGCTGACTAGCGACCCCCACACTGTGACACGATCCTACACACACTAATGACAATTTCCAATTTTACCGAAGCCAATTAACCTACAAACCTCTGCATCTTTGGAATGTGGGAGCAGACCGGAGCACACTGAGAAAACCCATGCAGGTCAGAGGGAGAAGGTGCAAAGTCTGTGCCCATAGTTAGGATTGAACCCTGGTCTCTGGTGCTGTGAGGCAGCTACTCTACCACTGCACCACGGTGCTGCCCTAGTGATGATACTTTTAAATCAAAATTCACCTCATAGTGAATGAAATTTGCCCCAGGGATTTAAATGTGCAGCCGACATCTATTAGAATGATTACATTTTTGTTTGCGTTCTTGAAGTTTGAGGTAAATGGCAAACCTGGGTTTTGATCTGTGGGGGTTCAGGCAGGTTTGTTTGTCCAGGGAAGTCCATTGAATTGTTGGGTGTGGTCAGTAACTAACTCTGTTTCTTCACCATGAACAAAGGTAAGTGGAGGTGGATGGATTTCCAAAAATATACAATAGACAATAGACAAAAGGTGCAGGAGGAGGCCATTCCGCCCTTCGAGCCAGCACCGCCATTCAATGTGATCATGGCTGATCATCCCCAATCAGGACTCCGTTCCTGCCTTCTCCCCATATCCCCTGACTCCACTATTTTAAGAGCCCTATCTAGCTCTCTCATGAAAGCATCCGGAGAACCATCCTCCACCGCCCTCTGAGGCAGAGAATTCCACAGACTAAGTTGGAAAGAGAGCAGAGAGGAATTACGAGGATGTTGCTGAAATTGAGGGCTTGAGCTAGGGGGAAAGGTTAGGGTGGCTGGACTTCATTCCTTGGGCGGGGGGGGGGGGGGGGGGGGGTCACATGGAGATGTGTTAGATCATAGGGGGAATTGATAGGACAAATGCACAAATGAGTCTTTTACCCAGTCTAGGGGAATCAAGAACCAGGGTCAGAGGTTTAAGGTGAGATGGGAAAGATTTAATAGGAATGTGAGGGGCAACTTTTTCACATAGATCCATCACCACCCAATACCTTCTAACTGCCAGAGGAGGTAGTTAAAGCAAATTAAAATTACTTTGGATAGGTGCATGGGTAGGAGAGGTTTAGAGGGATATGGGCCAAGCGCAGGCAGATGGGACTAGTGTAGATGGGGCATCTTGGTCGGCGAGGGCAAGTTGGGCTGAATGGGGTTGTTTTATTATATAAGAAAACTAGCTGGTAGATAGCTTTTTCTTTCATTCACAATGTGTATTGGGAAAACCCTGAGGAATCTGTAGCGGGTATCTCTCATTTCCATCACTGATCCCACTGCACTTCATTATCGTGCTAAACCATCTCAGTCTGGGCTTGTGGCCACAGACGATGCAAGTCATTTCTAAAAATAATGGTGAACAAAGTGACCCAAGCTTTGATCTGTTCAGATGTGAATATCTCACATTTGGGATTATATTACCACTGACTCGTTTCCTAAACAGGTGGCAGCATGGTGGCGTAGCGAAAGCGCCAAAGATCCCGGTTCGATCCTGACTGTGGGCGCTTGTCTGTACCGGGTTTGTACGTTCTCCCCATGGACTGTGTGAGTTTTCTCCGAGATCTTCAGTTTCCTCCCACACTTCAAAGACATACAACTTTGTAGGGTAATTGGCTTGGTATCAATGTAAATTGTCCCTAGTGTGTGTAGGATAGTATTAGTGTGCGGGGATCACTGGTCGGTGCCGACTCGGCCCGTTTCCGTGCTGTATCTCTAAACTAAACTAAGTTCACTGTGGACTTGAGTCTCAAAACTCGTTCACTTATTAATTTATGCCTTGCTTTCCAGAACATCGATCACTTAATTTTACTTTCAGTTAATTCTATTTACTAACAAATATAGAAAATTAGAGACAGCTACCCACCACATTTGGTTTCTTTCGTGCATTTGATTTAGCGACAGATATAGCCTAGACAATTTCCAATTTACTGAGGCCAATTACATCCATACCAAGCTAATTAGCCTAAAAACCTATACGTCTTTGGCATGGGGAGGAAACCGGGGCACCTGGAGAAAACCCACGCAGGTCACAGTGAGAATGAACATACTCTGTGCACCCGTGGGCAGGATCGAACCCAGGTCTCTTGCGCTGTAAGGCAGCAACTCTGCCGCTACGCCAATGTGCCGCCCGTGTACTGTTCTATGTTTTAGATTTTGGAAGCAGTTTGAAAGGCGGAATGTCTATGTGCATGTGTGCAAGCGTATGCAATAAGTTCACGTAATTTACCACTGAATAAACACTTGTTGTAATTCGGAGGATGTACATAACCTTTAAAGGTCGAGTTTCTAATGATAGTTCCAAAGGATCTGTTTGTATGCCAGTGATGGTTCTATCTTTTATGTGCCAAGTTGATTCAGTGTTTTAGTGGCTGGAACTCATGTCATGACATACAATTCCAAATATTGACTTTAATAATGGCGTGACTATCCAGTAGAAAGCCAGATTTCTTAGTATTTAAAGTACATTAATGCCTCTGATGGTAACTCCAGATGTTTTGAAGATCAATATTTATTTTGCTCGGAGAAGTGTAATGCTGGATGTAGATGCAGGTGATATAGACTGCCAATGTGAATCGCTGCTAACTCGATAACTGGTACAAAGCTGCCGCTTAAAGTGTCAACAGGATACTCATCCCATTGCTATATTTACCACCTTCAATGTGATGAATACAGGGATGATCATGTGAAATGCATCCTGTTAAACCAGAAGTGGCGCACGATGCCTGCTGATAAGATCTGCAAGCACTGATTAACAACTCCCCACCCCCTCAGTATTTATCAATTTCCCCTCCTGTTCTGGGCATTGCTGACAAAACCAACATTCATTGTCTGTGTGTACGAAGGAACTGCAGATACTGGTTTCCACCAAAGATAGACACAAAATGCTGGAGTAACTTGGCTGGACAGGCAGCATCTCTGGATAGAAGGTATGGGTTGACACACAATGTTGGAGTAACTCAGCGGGTGACACAAAATTCCGGAGTAACTCTTCCTCCTATCCAGAGATTTTGCCGGTCCCGATGAGTTACTTCAGCATTTAATGTCTATTCATTGTCCATTCCTACTTACTCTCCCATCGGGCAAAAGGTATAGAAGTGTGAAAACGCACATCTCCAGATTCAGGGACAGTTTCAGACAACTGAACCATCCTACCACAACTAGACAGCGGTCCTGAACCACTATCTACCTCATTGGAGACCCTCGGACTATCTTTGATCAGACTTTACTGGCTTTATCTTGCACTAAACGTTATTCACCTTATTCCCTTTATCCTGTATCTGTACACTGTGGACAACTTGATTATAATCATGTATTGTCTTTCCGGTGACTGGTTGGCATGCAACTAACGCTTTTCACTGTAGCTTGGTATACATGACAATAAACTAAACAACTCAAAATATGAGAGGTGGTGGTAGTTAACACACACCTGGAACGGCTGAAGTCTTCCTTGTAAAGTTCTACGATCTAGTTGTGACGATGATGAAAGAAGGGCGATACAGTTCACAAAGTCCAGGAGTAACTCAGCGGGTCAGGCAGCATCTTTGGCGAACATGGATAGCTGACAATTTGGCTCGGGACCCTCATTCTGTCTGAGGAAGGATCCCACCCCGAAATGTCCAGAGGTGTTGCCTGACGCACTGAGTTACTCCAGCACTTTGTGTCTTTTTTTTGTAAACCAGCATCTGCAGTGACTGTGTCTTCATCTTCCCTGTTATATTTCATGTCAGGATGGCATAAGACTTGGAGTGAAACGGGGTGGGTGGTTTTCTCTGTTGGTAAAAGATTGCGACATGATCTATGAATTCAAATCAATGGCTTACACAAACTAGAACTTTCATTACATAAAACTTTACAGCATGGAAACAGGTTAATTTAGCATGACAGGTCCATGCTTGTTTTAATCCTTAAATCCACTCCTATTTATATAATCTCAGCATGTCCTTCTATTTCTTTTGGCCTCATGTACCAATCCAGTTTTACCTTGGATATCATGGATGTATTTATTCTTTGATAGCCCCTCAAACCTCCATTTGATAGTGAGTTCTCTGCTTTAGGCAGTCACTGCGGAAATAAGAATCCAATTGAATTTTCTTTTGGATTTAGGTGCTTGGAGTTACACAACATGGGAACAGGCCCTACGGCCCACTGCCCATCAATCACCCGTTCACACTAGTTGTAAGTTATTTTTCATCCACTCCCCTACACACCGGGGGGCACTTTACGGCATCCAGTTAACCTACTAACACGCACGTCTTTGGGATGTGGGAAGAAACTGAAGTGCCTGGAGGAAGTCCACACAGTCAGAGGGCCAACATGCAAACTCCACACAGAGAGCGCCAAAAGTCAGGATTGAACCCGGGTATCTGACTCTGCGAGGCAGCGGCTCTACCAGCTTGCTGTGCTATTGTGCTGCCCATTTATTATGAATGTTTTAGTCTTAACTGCCTGTTTTGATCTCCCTTGCAAATTGACTCCATTGAAACATTAACAGAATTGAGTAGAAAGGAGCTGTAGATGCTGGTTTATACCAAAGGTGGACACAAATTGCTGGAGTAACTCCGCTGGTCAGGCAGTATCTCTGGAGAAAAGGAACAGGCGATGTTTTGGGTCGGATCACTTCTTCAGACACAGTGATGGAGAAGGCCGGAACAAAACGGGATCGGCAACAATTGACCTCAAGAAGGGTGGAGTCCATAATGGCCCATTGTTAGCCGGGGGAGATGTGCCAACTGCAGGGATAAAATGCGTACAATGGAACTAGTAAGACGACTAGGTGTGTTTAAGACGGAGATTGATGAACACTTGCTTGATTGGTAAGGGTGTCAAGGGTTATGGGGAGAAGGCAGGTGAATGGGGTGAGATGGAAAGATAGATCAGCCATGATTGAATGGCTGTGTATGAATGACGGTCAAATGGCCGACCTGCTCCTACGACTTATGAACATGATCTCGGAGCTCATCATTGACGATAATCTTGTAGCATAAAGTAGACATTTAATGCCAATGTTTGATTAAAAAGATAGTTGCCTCTTAGCTAGCTAGGGTTGACATCAGCAGAGTTTAACAGGCATTGACTGAAGCTTGGTTAGACGGGGGCTTTGGCATTTTGCAGTCACTAGTTTTGGCTGAACTTGCATTGGATGTATCTTGAGTAGGATTTGAAGACTATTACGTTTTGATCTGTGACGTGTGGTCTCCAACTTCACATCGAGAATCATCTTTTTCGAGCAATGCTCAGTCATTGAGAAGCAGGGGTCGGCCAAGTAAACTCATTCTTTGGCAAGGGGCTGTCACTCTTATTAGCATTCTCCCTTTTCCTCCGTTAATTTCCCCCGGGGGCTGAAATGAGGTCAATCGTGATCTAACTGGGACTGTCCGCTGAGGCGTACTCCCACGGACTGATGTTTGTGAGTAAGAGCAAAAGATGCATGTTGACAGCTGATTCATTGCCTCAGTGCAGTTGCAGCCCCTGGGCCCCCGTTTGTTCTCTGCCCCCAGTTCCAGTCAATGTATGATGCCGCCCTTGTTTCCGAGACACAAAGTGTCCAGTAAATTCTTAACCTTTAATGAAACCCATTTGCAGAGTGTGCGTCATTATACCTGTGAAAAGTGAGATTCCCAAATGAGCTGTGTGTGGTTTATTCAAGGGCTTGACAGTGGCATTGTGGCATCAAGCCCCTGTTCTTCCTTACAATGGGTATATCTGGGTATAATGTCCATCTGAATGAAAGTGCATGTGAAAGACATCGTTCCCTCAGTAAGGCACTGGATTGACTGCCTAGAAGATTTGGTGTGGTTGTGACCCGACTGCAACTCAATAAGCCAATCTGGCACAGTGGTAGAGTTGCTGCCTTACAGCGTCAGAGACCCGTGTTCGATCCTGACTATGGGTGCTGTCTGTACAGAGTGTATATGTCCTCCCTGTAACTGCGTGGGTTTTCTCTGGGTGTTTTAGTTTCCTCCCACAATCCAAAAACGTACAGGTTTGTAGGTTAATTGACTTTGGTAAAATTGTAATTTGTCCCTAGTGTGTTGGATAGTGTCAGTGTACGGGGCGACGCTGGTCAGCACAGACTCTGGGCCGAAAGGCCTGTTTCCACGTTGCATCTCTAAAGTCTCCAAAGTAAAGACTACACAGACTGTTTCGGGGACAGTTACATAGTCCATTCCATAGTTGGTCTCGTAACAAGATCCGTCAGAGCCTGTTTCCATGCTGTATCTCGAAACTAAACTAAACTGTGGTAAACTCAGTGACAACATTTCTGCTTCAGAGTAATCCCTGGTATGTTTTATAAATAGCTCTATATTATGAGACTATGAAGGCACCTGCCTCGATCCCATTATGTCAATAAACGAGTCCGTGCAAGCTTCATGGTCATTGCATGCTTCCTAGATGCGTGTTTAGAAACATGTTGGCATGACGAGGCAGCCCAGCTTCAGATGATAACAGTTTGGAGCTGTCTGAAGAATAAGCAACAGCAGATGAGGTTCTCCTTGTCCCCTTAGGGGTAGTTGAGGCAGGGACTATTGCAACGTTTAAGAAAAAAATAGGCAGGTACATGGATAGGACAGGTTTAGAGTGATATGGGTCAAATGCAGGCAGGTGGGACCAGTGTAGATGGGACATGTGTAAGAAGGAACTGCAGATGTTGGTTTAAACCGAAGACAAACACCAAAAGCTGGAGTATCTCAGCGGGACAGGCATGATCTCTGGAGAGAAGGAATGGGTGACGTTTTGGGTCGAGATCCTTCTGTGTGAGGGCAAGTTGGGCGGCAAGGCCTGTTTCCCCGCTGTATGACTTTATCTTTAAATGTGCTTAATATTAATAAATGCGTGTTCTCTCTTTGAAGCAAGAAGTTTAGATTTAGATTCCCGCACAATAACACTATCCCACACACACGTATGTGAGACCATTTTTACATTTATACCAAGCCAATTAACCTACAAACCTTTGGAGTGTGGGGGGAAACTGAAGATCTTGGAGAAAATCCATGAAGGTCACGGGGAGAATGTACAGACAGCGCCCGTAGTCGGGATCGAACCTGGGTCTCTTATACTGTGAGCACTGTAAGGCAGCAACTCAACCGCTGCGCCACCAATTAATGAATAATTAAACGGCAAGTTGGAAGAATTGCCGTTCTATCTTCCACAGAGCCAAGCACTTCAGATTTGCGCAAATGTAATAATTTATTTGGGATTCAGGAGGGATGTCAAACACCAGACTTTTGGCTGGGTCTCTTCCCGAGCGGAGGTGATTCTGCTGTGGCTACAGCGTAATTAAGGAACACAGAATGAGAGCACTGAGCTCTGCTCCACAAAGAAGCTTTATTAATTGCTGGCAAGATTGTTACTCCACAGACCACGTGGAATGTGTTGTGTGCAGTGTTACTGCTTTCTCTTAAAAGTGTGCAGTCTTTAGGTCGGATATGATTGCTTGCAGATGGCCTTACAGTGAGAGTTTGTTTAAGAGCATTCCACATTTACAGCCTGAACATGTGGAGATTCCCGAGGGTCTATCTGAAAGCAAGCCTCAAAACTACCGCATTTCTTGGAATATACAGGCTGGGCAAGGGTCTGTAATCTTCCATACAGTGCCTGCAACCCTTACCCATCTCCGCACGCTAGCATTCTGAACTATGCATTGCAACCATCTGAAAAATGACCACTATCGTCCCAACTGTTGTAAATTTAATTATTTGTATCAAGGAGAATAAGGTTACAGAAGGTTTAGTTTAGAGACACAGCACGGCAGCAGGCCCCTCGAGTCCACGCTGACCATGGTACCGGTACACTAATGCTACCCTACACACTGTGGATAATTTACAATTTACAGAAGCCAAAGTAACCCATAGACTTCTATGTCTTTGGAGTGTGGGAGGAAATCGGAGCGCCCGTTGAAAACCCACACAGTCACGGGGAAAACGTACAAACTCCTAACAGACAGAATTGGTAGTCAGGATCGAACCCAGATCTCTGCCGCTGTAAAGCAGCAGCTCTACTGCTGTGCCACTTTGCCGTCTTCCTAATCTTATCAGGTCGTTTGCTCCCACACCCAAGGGAAAACAAACCCTGTCTTTCCAGCATCTCCAGATAACGTACAGGCTTGTAGGTTAATTGGCTTTGGTAAAATTGTAAATTGTCCCTAGTGTGTTGGATAGTGCTAGTGTAACGGGGTGATCACTGGTCAGCATGGACTCGATGGGCCGTTGGGCTGTTTCCACGATGTAACTAAACTAAACTAAGCTCAACAGGTTCTGACCAGTAACGTCGCCTATCCATGTTCTCCAGCGATGCTGCCCGACCTCCTGAGTTGTGTCTTTTTGTTTCCTAACCAATTTTATAAAACTATAATGTAACAAATCAGCTCATTATTTTATGCATGGCCAAGCATCCCATGTGC
The DNA here is from genome assembly GCA_963514005.1 of Raja brachyura. Next base: position 31,205,530 of record OY740809.1, on the reverse strand, counting down.
CTCAGATAAAAGGGATCTGGGTGAATACTTGAGGTGGGATACTTAATATGCAGGATTAAGGCAAATGAATGTAGAGCAGAACAAATTGGTTTTCTCCCTGAAAGAGTTAGTACATGCACAATAGGTTTAATTGTTCCCTGTGCTGTACTATTCAAATATATGTATTATTTAAGGATAAACAGTTTTGCTAACAATCCGGTACTTCATGGACAGTTACAGGTGTGGCAACTGCTTCTCAGTTCAACAAGTGGAAAACACCTAAAACTGAACCACAGGGTTGTTCCTGTAAACATGCCAGTTAAACGTATTACAAGTTGGCATCTTTGACAAACATCTTCACCTACTTTCTCTTGTTTTTTTGTTGTAACACCTTGAAGAATTGAAACCTCTTCAACAAGCTTTCACTGTACAATAAGTTGAATGCTTAATGTTCAGGTTGGAAACTCAGCTCCAGGCTTAATGCGGGAGTCTTTCTTTCCAACACTCTTAATAATGTAGAGGCCCTTAAGAGTCAAGAGTGTTTTATTGTCCTATGTCCCAAACAGAACCATCAAATTCATACTTGCAGCAGCACAACAGAATACTGAAACACTCTATAAACATTATAATGAATGGAAGAAAAGTTTTTTATATATATATAACTTTTATTAATAGGTATGTGTGTGTGTGTGTGTGTGTATATATATATATATATATATATATATATATATATATATATATATATATACACACACACACATATGCATATACACACACGCTTTTATTATATATATATATATATATATATAAATATATATATGCAGGGTACACAAAAGGCTGGAAAAAACTCAGCGGGTGCAGCAGCATCTAAAGAGCGAAGGAGATAGGCGACGTTTCGGGTCGAGACCCTTATATATATATATATATATATATATATATTATTAGTGTTCATTTTACGTGTGTATGTGTATAAGCACGTGTGTGTGTGTATATATATATACACACACACACACGTTTTGGGTCGAGACCCATATATATATATATATATATATATATATATATGGGTCTCGACCCAAAACGTGTGTGTGTGTGTGTGTATATATATATATACACACACACGTGCTTATACACATACACACGTAAAATGAACACTAATAATGCAGAGACAAAACCAATGCTCTCCAAGTCTATGTAGTTCAGAGTTTTTTTCAAGCCTGTCGTGTTTAATAGCCTGGTGGCTGCAGAGAAGAGCCTAAATGTTACAGTTTATCATCTTCCCAATGGCAGGAGTGAAATGAGAGCGTGGCCAGGGTGGTGTGTGTCTTTGATGGTGATATGGTTCTTGAACCATGTTATCTTTTCAAGGTGTGATTTCTCTTTACATTAAGAAGCTACGTTGAATTGGAATAATCTAAATTTGCAGCAAACGCGAGAAAGAGAGTCATTTTATGGTGAGTGATAAGTCCTGAGAGAGTTGGATGAAGAGTACTATCAGCCATTGTAGTGGGCATTGATGTCACTTGTGAACGGCAAAGAAGGCTGAGAGCAGCAGGTCCTTTGAGAATGTGCAAGAATAAAAATAGACACACTATTTCTCCTTTGAACTGGAGCAGAAGTAAGGTGGGTATCAAGAAATCCAATGAGGTATTGAGTAAAAAACCATACAGTGGCTGTTTGGTAAGATGGAACTTGTTATCACAGGAGGTAGTAGATCAAAATAACCTTGATGCATTTATAGTATTGGTAAATACGTACACAGAGCAGAAAACTCTCTTTTCCAGCTTTATTTTCCCATACTCCATCAGTGTGAAGGTCCGACCTGAAACATCACCTCCCCAGATGCTGTCTGACCCGCTGATTTCCTCCAGCACTTTATGTTTTGCTCAAGTTTCCAGCATCTGCAGTTCCACGTGCCACCAGAACTCAGGAGAAGTAGGGCGGAAGGTTCATAAACAAATGTGTGTATGCACCATGGTTATAGATCCATAGAGTCATACAGTGTGTGGAAACAAGCCCTTTGGCTCAACTTGCCCACACTGGCCAATATGTTCCAGCTACACGAGTCCCATGCCTGCTTTTGGCCCATATTCCCCCAAACCTAACCTGTCCTGTCTATTAAACGTTGTGATAGTACATGCCTCAACTATCTCCTGATTATTTAATTAGATTTGATTTAGGCTCTTGGGCTTGGAGCTAATGATAAGGCTTTGCAACATTATAAGCTTAGACCAAAGGAGTGTTGCATTTTGGAGGTACTATCCTTCAACTGCCCGATAATCCCTCGTTGGAACCATTCAAGAAGAATACGTAGTTTCAGTTGGAAACTTCCCTTCAGCAGACAGCATCTAAAGTAGTCTTAATGGGTAAATTATTTCTCTGCTGATTGTAGTTCAGAGATACTGCGTGGAAACAGGCTTCTCAGCCCACAAATCCACGGCAAACATCAATCACCCATACAACCATAATTCTCTGTTATCCCTTTTTCATAACCTACACACTTGGAGTGATTTACAGAAACTAATTACAATTGAGTCTGATGAAGGGTCTCGACCTGAAACACCACCCTAGTCCCGTTGAGTTACTTCAGCACTTTGTGTCCGTCTGCGGTTCAAACCAGCATCTGCAGTTCCTTCCTAAACAATTAACCCACAAACATGTTCAAGAAGGAACTGCAGATGCTAGAAAATTGAAGGTCGACAAAAGTGGTGGAGAAACTCAGCAGGTGCGGCAGCATCTATGGAGGGAAGGAAATAGGCAACGTTTCGTCCCGAAACATTGCCTATTTCCTTCGCTCCATAGATGCTGCCGCACCCGCTGAGTTTCTCCACCACTTTTGTCTAACCTACATACATGTTGTTCTTTGGAATGTGGGAGGAAACGGGAGCACCCAGAGAAAACCCACGTGGTCACAGGGAGAACGTGCAAACTCCACACAGACTGCACCCGGAGTAGGATTAGACCCTATTATAGCATTTGGAAACACGCTGGCCAAGGGGATGGTGAAATCAAATACATCAATAACTTTCAAAGGAGTAGAAATGTTCAGGACTTTGGGAAAGGTGTGGGCTGTGGAACTAAATGGAGAGCCCTTTCAAAGTAGCAACCGGTTCACATTGTCAACTGCTTTCAGTACATGGTTTAAACAGGTTTAGTTTGATGGCCTCGGAGGAGCAAATGTTTTTTCATTCAGATGGTAGAGATTACAAAAAGTATACGTTGATCAATGTTGTTTCTGATGTAAGCATTAGAGATGAAAGGCGTTTAATTTCTTCCTATCCAAAAGGAATGTGACCCCTTATCTTGATTAGTACGGGTGTCAGGGGGTTATGCAAAGAACACAGGAGAAAGGGGTTGAGAAGGAGAGATAGATCAACTATGATTGAATGGTTTAAACTTGATGGCCTGATTCTGCTCCTATAACTTATGAACTATCCATCATTTTCTTGCCTCTATTTGCCCACCACTACCACAGATAAAACAAGACTATGCTAGCCAAGATTATCTTTTGACCACCGAGTCAGAGTTACACAACATGGAAACAGGCCCTTCAGCGCAACTCGCCATGGCAACCAAGTTGCCTAACTTAGCTAGTCCCACTTGCCATAATACTACAAACCTTTCCTGTCCATGTACCTTCCCAAATGTCTTTTAAATGTCATAATTGTACCCACCCCTATTGCTTCCCCTGGCAGTTCGATCCATACATGCACCATCCTTCGTGCAAAGAATTAGCCTTGCGGGTCCCTTTTAAATATTACCCTCCTAGTTTAAGACTCTCCTCCCCAAGGGGAAAAAAATAGATATTCACCTTATCTATGCCGCTCCTGGTTTTATATACAGTTAAAAGATCGTCCCTCAGTCTCCACCGCTCCAGTGGAAAATAGGCACAGCCTATCCATCCTCTCCTTATTAGTTAAAACTTCCAGACCTGATAAAATCTTCGTAAGTCTTTTGTGCGCCCTTTAATGGCATGTTTCCTATAGCAGGGCGAGCACAACTGCGCACAGTACTCCACATGTGGCCTTACCAACGTCATGTACATGTTAACATGGCGTCTCAACTGCTGTACTCGATACCCTGAGCATTGAAGGTAAGCGCACCTAACACCTCCTTCATCACCCTGTCTGCTTCTGTCACCACTTTCATGTTTAGTTTAATTTAGTTTATAGATACAGTGCGAAAACAGGCCCCTTGGTCCATCGATTCCGCACTGACCAGCGATCCCCGTACATTAACACTATCCTGCACACTAAAGACAATTACGCCAAGCCAATGAAGCTGCAAACCTGTACGTCTTTGGACTGTGGGAGGAAACGGAAGATCTTGGAGAAAACCCACGTGGTCACGGGGAGATCGAACAAGCTCCGTACAGACAGAACCCGTAGTCAGGATCGAACCCGGGGTCTCTGGCGCTGTAAGGCAGCGCCGCCACTTGTCCTTCGCTTCAGCCTCCTCCAGCTCTGTCCGCCTCAGCCTTCCAACATTTGGGCTATCACCCTGCTTTGTAAAGCTGAGCTCTTCCAAATGTCCCACTACCCAGGTTCAACCCACAGCAAATCATTCATCTTTTGCCAATTTTCCCCTTCTCCCAATATATGATGGGTAAAATTCCACGGTTCTGTTGAAATCCTCCTATCTCTGCCACTACAGAAAACCATCCCAGAGAGTTCCATATACATTAATCAGGGCAATCCCCCTCATCTGTTTGTCCCATGATTGACACTCAGAAACCAAGGCTCAATACTCTGACATTCCCGCCCGAATTCCCTGCACTTTCCTCTTGTCCCACAAGATTCTCCTTCAAACCCTCCTCTTTGATCAAGCTATTGCCAACTCCTCCCATGCTCTCCTTGTCTGAGCGAGGTTTGAGCAGGCAAGTAGAATTAGCTCACTATCCACTGGGAAATGGCGTGACCACTCTGTGGTATTAAAAGCACTATCTAAATAATGTTAGGTAGACACACAGTGCTAGAGTAGCTCAGCAGGACAGGCAGCATCTCTGGAGAGAAGGAATGGGCGACGTTTCGGGTCGAGACCCTTCTTCGGTCTGAAGAGGAGTCTCGACCCAAAACGTCAGCACAGTCTGAAGAAGGATCTCGACCCGAAACGGCACCAGTTTTAGTGTGGAAACAGGCCCTTCGGCCCAGCAAGTCCACATGGACGAATGATCACCCATTTACTAGTTCTATGTCCTGCACACAATAGGGACAATTTACAGAAGCCAATTCACCTGAAAACCTGAATATAGACACAAATTGCTGGTGTAACTCAGCAGGACATACACCATCTCTGCACAGAAGGAATGGGTGGCGTTTCGGGACGAGACCCTTTGGTCTGAAGAAGGGTCTCGACCCAAAATGTCACCCGTTCTTTCTAACCATAGATGCTGTCTGACCCGCTGAGTTACTCCAGCATTTTAGAAACATAGAAACATAGAAATTAGGTGCAGGAGTAGGCCATTCGGCCCTTCGAGCCTGTACCGCCATTCAATATGATCATGGCTGATCATCCAACTCAGTATCCCGTACCTGCCTTCTCTCCATACCCTCTGATCCCCTTAGCCACAAGGGCCACATTGAACTCCCTCTTAAATATAGCCAATGAACTGGCCTCAACTACCCTCTGTGGCAGAGAGTTCCAGAGACTCACCACTCTCTGTGTGAAAAAAGTATTTCTCATCGCGGTCTTAAAGGATTTCCCCCTTATCCTTAAGCTGTGACCCCTTGTCCTGGACCTCCCCAACATCGGGAACAATTTTTCTGCATCTAGCCTGTCCAACCCCTTAAGAATTTTGTATGTTTCTATAAGATCCCCTCTCAATCTCCTAAATTCTAGAGAGTAACAAACTGAGTCTATCCAGTCTTTCTTCATAAGACAGTCCTGACATCCCAGGAATCAGTCTGGTGAACCTTCTTTGCACTTCCTGCACTTGGAATATTTTGCGTCTATCTTTGGTGCAAACTAGCATCTGCAGTTCCTTCAAGCCTACAAACCTGCACGTCTTTGGAGTGTGGGAGGAAACCGGAGTACCCAGAGAAAACCGGAGTACCCAGAGAAAACAGAGAGAATGTACAAACTCTGTACTGACAGCACCCATAGTCAGGATCAAACCTGGGTCTCTGGCATGGTAAGGCAGCAACTCTACCGCTGTGCCACAGTGCATTTACATTTCCTTGTAACAATTCCTGTCTTGTATATTTAACGTTCGGAGAACGATTTTGATTCTACCAAACTTGAGTTGTTTTGTAGGCATGGTTTCTATGTCTGGCTGTAGTTTTGCCAGCTCTGGTTTTCTCCTTTGGATTGTGAGGTTGCATTATCCTTATGCCAGGGTTGTTGAGTCTAACCACTTAATAGTTTGGTATCAAATAACTTGGAATATTTATAGCACTTTTTATTAACTTAGGACACCGTAGAGTGGCTGACACCCAATGAAATATCTTTCCAACACAGCAATGTAGCTAATCGTGGCAAATCATTGGTGCTTCGCAAGACTGGCGCGTACGTTTATGCTGAAAGTGGAAAGATTTAAGAGGCATCTGAGGGGCAACGTTTTCACTCAGCGTTGTGGTGGGTATGTGGAACGAGCTGCCAGTTGAAGCAGGTGCTAGAACCGCATTTGAAAGACTTTGGAATTTCGACTTTAGAGATACATCTTGGATACAGGACCTTTGGCCCACCGCGTCCGTGCCGACCAGTTATCACCCCAAACACTAGCACTATCCCACACACTTGGGACAATTTACAATTTACAGAAGACAATTAAGCTACAAACCTCGACGTCATTGGAGTGTGAGAGGGAACCGGAGCATCCGGAGAAAACCCACACGGTCACGGGGAGAACGTGCAAACACCACCCAGACAGGATCAAACCCGAGTCTCTGTCTGTGACCACGTGCCACTGTGCCGCCGGTTAAGATGATGGCGAGCTGCCGTAGAGTATCCCTTTTTAATTGCAACTATTCCCTTTTCAGATTTTGACACTTTCTAAGGTCAGTGATTGGTGATGAATCCTGAGCATTGAGCATATCATAGGGTTGTCTTTTTAAGCAGTTTATAACCAGAGTGCCTGGCCCATTAAAACAGATGAACAACATCTGCTTTCATCACCAACTTCTGTCCACTCCCTAGCTATCACCAACCCCACACCTCAACTAATCATTCAAAGGTGCAGCACAGAAATAGGCCCTTCAACACACTGAGCCCACGGTGACCATCGATTACCTGTTCACATTAGTTGTACGTTATCCCACTCTCATCCACTCCTGACACACACGGGGCCAATTAACCTCCAAACCCTCATGTCGTTGGAATGTGGGTGAAAAACCAGGGCATCCGGTGGAATGTCGCAGGAAGAATATGCAAACTCATAGAAACCTTGATACGAAATAGGTGCAGAAATAGGCCATTCGGCCTTTCGAGCCAGCACCGTCATTTAATATGATCATGGCTAATCATCCTAAATCAGCACCCCGTTCCTGCTTTCTCCCCATGTCCCTTGATTCCTTTAGCCCTAATAGCTATATCTAACTCTCTCTTGAAAACATCTAGTGAATTGGCCTCCACTGCCTTCTGTGGCAGAGAATTCCACAGATTCACAACTCTCTGGGTGAAAAGGTTTTTCCCCATCTCAGTCTTAAATGGCCTACCCCTTATTCTTAAACTGTGACCCCTGGTTCTGGACTCCCCCAACATCGGGAACATTTTTCCTGCATCTAGCCTGTCGAACCCCTTAAGAATTTTATATGTTTCTCCACACAGACAGCACCCGAGGTCAGGATCGAACCCGGGTCTCTGGGGCTGTACTAGTTGCACAAATGTGCCGCCCAACATCAGTACCAAACATCAGTTGCATGTCACTATCAGGGGGTCCGTGACTTTTTGCTTTACGATGCAAATCAGCCATCTGGGCAGGCAGAGGAGAATTGTGATGGCTTATGGAATTGAAAGTCCCTCAAATGAAGAAACAGATTCGACAAATTAATTTTTAAAAAGGACACATGGTGCTGGAGAAATCCAACGGGTCAGACACCACCTCTGGTGAACATGGATAGGTGTCGTTTCAGGTCTGGGCCCTTCTTCAGACTAATCAGCTATTATGTTCTCCAGAGATCCTGCCTGACCTGTTGAGTTACCCCAGCATTTTGTGCCCTGTTGTGTAAACCAGCATCTGCAGTTTAAAAGATTTTGAAACAGCATATAATTCACTCGACGTCATCTTATCCTTCCCCTTCATAAAAAAATCCAAAATATGTAAATAGGGCGGCACGGTGGCGCAGCGGTAGAGTTGCTGCCTTATAGAGCCAGAGACTCGGGTTCGATCCTGACTACGGGCGCTGTCCGTACAGAGTTTGTACACGCTCCCTGTGACCGAGTAGGTTTTCTCCGGATTCCTCCCACACTCCGAAGACGTGCAGTTTTGTAGCTTAATTGGCTTTGGTAAAGATCGTAAATTGTCCCCAGTGTGTAGGATAGTGAAGATAGACACAAAATGCTGGAGTAACTCAGCGGGACAGGTGGCATCTCTGAATAGAAGGAATGGGTGACGTCTCGGTGCAAGACCCTTCTTCAGGGTATGGCTTGATCTGTGTCTCTAAATTCTAAATATCAGCAATTAATATTCCTAAATCCCCACCATAAAAATTCCCCTTTAAGAAGGGTCAGAGAAGCTTCAAAAAATGGCTCGGGGTGAAGTATGTTAAAAATGCTCACTGCTCAGTTGACAATGCCCACTCTATAGCAAGATAAAACAGTGGCTGTCTGCCGTCGCATATCTAATTGGCCCGCTCAAAGACCGAGCACAGATACAGATGGCGAGTCGTACTGTAACACCCCTTTGTACAGCCCGGAGCTTAAATAAAGGCCCTTGTGTCGTAGCGTTTATTTGCTGGATGCAAATGATATGAAAATATTAGAACTGTAACCCAAGTGAAAAATAGCTTCACGGCTACATCTGTGAACAGCACAAACCCATTCAAGAAAGGAGATTGATGGTCACTGTTCCTCCACATTACTGTGGCTAAAAGCCAGAAGTCCCACATGATGAAGAGGAAAATGATTCACGGGAAACGTTCACTAGTTTCGTTGGCAGTGCTTCTGTTTAGCAAAAAAAAACTCTTGGCTCTTGAAAGACCCTCCGTCCCCCCCACTACCCACATCTGTTGATTTTTATTTTTATTTTGGTGGGGTTTGGGAGTGATGTACCCCCACTTTTGGTTTTGAGCCAGTAACTAATGGGTAGACCCCAAGGGTTGGGGTGGCAAGGTGGAGCAGTGGTAGAATTGCTGCCTTACAGCGCCAGAGACCCGCGTTCGATCCTGACTACGGGTGCTGTCTGTACGGAGTTTGCATGTTCTCCCCGTGACCTGCGTGGGTTTTCTCCAGGTGCTCCGGTTTCCCCCTACACACCAAGGACATGGACGTTTAAGGGTTAATTGGCTTTGGTAAAATTATAAATTTCCCTAGGACTGTAGGACAATGTTAGTGTGCGGGGACCACTGGTCGGTGCGGACTCAGTGGTCCAAAGGGCCAGTTTCTGCACTGTATCTCTACACTAAACAAAAAATAAAAGATCTGAGTCATTTGGTGCATTTTTGCCGTGTGGTGGTATCGCAGAGCAGCAGCAAAGTCTAAATAAACAAAGTCTCCTTTTCTGTGTGTGTGAGCACTTATTGAAGTTTATGAGATGCAGAAGGACAAAATAAACTCTGCTGAGCAGAGAGGCAGCTCGGTGAAAAGCTGGCAAGCACAGCGCCACAGAGCTGGCAGCGAGTGGACTGTCATTTGCAGCAGGTTTATTGCATTCTCAGCACCCAGATCGCAGGCTGATCTAGCGCCTGGCCCGTCAGTTCAAGGCTGTTGAACTAATGATCGGTGCTGTACCGTCACTGCGGTTGGTGACAGAAAGCAGTAGTAACTCAACGCTAACCCCTGGGTTTAGTGTGCTCACAACTTTCCCTTCCGCCTGCATACATTCACCGCACTCTTCGAAGCCGGTCCGGTATGTCTTCAGAAGAAGACACAAAGTGCTGGAGTAACTCAGCGGGTCAGGCAGCATCTCTGGAGAGCATGGATAGGTGACGTTTTTCGGTCGGGATCCTTGTTCAGGCTGATTGTACCGAGGGGTGGGGATGGAGAAAAGAAATGAAATGAAGCTGGAAGAGAGATGGGGCCATTATCCAACCATCAAATCACCCTTTGTTGGCGTATTATTTGCCAGTGAAGGAATGGGTGACGCTTCGGGTCGAGACCCTTCTTCAGTCTGGAGTCTGAAGAAGGGTCTTGGCTCGAAACGTCACCCATTCCTTCTCCCCAGCGATGCTGTCAGTCCTGCTGAGTTACTACTGCATTTTGCATCTATCTTTGAGTTGAATTTAGTTTAGAGATACAGTATCGATAGGACTCCATGCCTACTGGTGATCCCCATACATTTACACTGTCCTACACACACGAGGGACAGTTTACAATTATACCAAAGCAAATTAACCTACAAACCTGTATATCTTTAGAGTGTGGGAGGAAACTGGAGCACCGGAAAAAGCCCACGCGATCATAAGCAGAACATACAAACTCCGTACAGACAGTGCCCGTAGTCAGGATCGAACCCGGGTTTCCGTTGTTGTAAGGCAGTAACTCTACAGCTGTACTACAATGCCACCCCACGTGTGTGTGTGTGGGGTTTGTGTTTGCAGTAGTTGAGATGGTGTTGGAAAAGGAGGCTGTGTTTGGGAGGGGGACGGGGGGTTGTGTTTGGGTCCTGTGTGATTAAGAGCACCATCCAAGGAGAGCATCATGCCACATTCTCCAAGAGGGCACTGACCAACAGTGAAAGCCAAGCAAGGATGGTCATGGAGGGGGAATTGATAGAAGAGAGCATGTCAGGACTTCAATAAAAAAGGATTCTGGGTCATCTCCATACGTAAAATTGCATCAAATAAGACAAAGGAAATAGTGTTTGCCATTTGGAGCTGGGGCTTGAAGTGCAACATTTTAAGGACTTTTGTTTTATTGCAGAGCTTCACCATTCCTTCGATCCCTCCATTCCTTTGAACCAACCCTCCAGTCCTCATCCTCTCTCCTTCTCTTCCGCCCCGTCTTCGCTGACTCCAAACTTGCCCAAACACTCCTAATTCTTTAGTTTAGTTTGGAGATACAGTGCAGAAACGGGCCCATTCAGCCCACCGAGTCCGCGCCAACCAGCGATACCCGCACATTACCACTATCCTATACCCACTAGGGACAATTTTTACATTTACCAAGCCAATTAACCCACAAACCTGTACGTCTTTGGAGTGTGGGAGGAAACCGACGATCTCGGAAAAAACACATGCAGGTCACGGGGAGAACGTACAAACTCCGTACAGACAGCACCCGTAGTCGAGATCGAACCCGGGTCTCCGGCGCTGCATTCGCTGTAAGGCAGCAAATCTACCGCTGTGTCACTGTGCCGCCGTTGATGAGGAAGCATTGACCTGAGATGCCACACTCTTGTTTCCCTTTCCACAGACGCTGCTGGGCCCATTGAACCTCTCCAGCGCTCTCTGTTTTCATTTCAGATTTCCAGTGTTTGCATTTTTGTTTGATTTGATATTTAAAGCAAGTGGAACTCTGCAGGGAGGAGGGGAGTCCTGCCGGAGGGTTTACTTTGGATGCTGCCCTGGAGTCGGCTGCGGGTTCTTGTTTTAATTTTTGAACAGACTGAACAGCGCGCTGTGGGCATCCTGTGCTAATGTAACAACACAAGACCGTTTTCAAAGCAGGTGTTACGCTGCAGTGAATTCCTTAATGTCCCCGGCTGTCTTAATTTCCACTTTTGGCAGTGGAACACTTGCGAAAGATCCCGCCCTTTCAATGCGCCCCTTGTTTGTAGCCCCATGCTTGTCGAACCCCCACCTCTCCATCACCTTGTCATCCGACCTTTTTTTTTATAGTTTACCCTCGAAGTTTCATTAACTCCTGTGTTTTTGTATATTGTTTTTGTAGGTATAAGTCCAATGAAGATTATGTTTATGTGCGAGGGAGGGGAAGGGGAAAGTATGTGTGCGAGGAATGTGGAATTCGCTGCAAGAAACCAAGCATGCTGAAGAAACACATCCGCACACACACAGACCTTCGTCCATACGCCTGCAACTATTGTAACTTTGCCTTCAAAACCAAAGGTGAGAAAGCCTTTCCTCTTTCTACCGCCTCGAACTTACCCCCCTTTCCACCCCACCCCTTGCCCCCACTCCCTCCCTTCCTCGCCTGCCCAGGGCTCCCACAGTCAGGCTGGCCCACGTTGACCTGTACTGTGGATGTGGCTGAGATACTCTGGTCCGTGGTAGAGCACTGAGCCATGCTTGGTGGTCAGCTCTGGTCAATGCACTGACTGGGGCTGTCGTAGGGAAAGGATTTTGCATTCCTCTCCCTTTCAGAATATCCCAAGGCACCTCCTACCCACATCTTCCAGAGATGCTGCCTGATCTGCTCAGTTACTCCAGCATTTTGAAAACAATGAAACATTTTCGAACTTAGTTTAGTTTAGAGATACAGCGTGGAAACAGGCCCTTCGGCCCACCAGGTCGGTGCCGACCAGCGGTCCCCGTTCACTATCCTACACACTAGGGACAATTAACAATCTTTACCGTAAACAAACTACTAAACTAAAAAACCTGTGCTGCTTTGGAGTGCGGGAGGAAACCGGAGCACCCGGGAAAACCCATGCAGGTGACGGGGAGAACGTACAAACTCTGAATAGATAGCTCCCGTAGTCAGGATTGAACCTGGGTCCCTGGTGGTGTAAGGCAGTGACTCCACCGCTGCGCCACCGTGCCACACTTGCGGGGACCCCGTTTCGTGCAGGAATGGAGGCGGGCAATTTACGCGCTGCAAGTTCGTGCTGGCAGCAGTATGATAACCGGAAAATAATAGTGTTTTAGAAATGTTAGTTAAAGTGTAGGTAAAACATGGAAATGAGTGACGTTTTTTTAAATGAGTAAAGGAGTCACAGCTTCAGTTAGCTGAAGGATGACATCTCTTGGCAGGATGGCACTGGTGTTTTATACAGGGTCTTTCCATCTAGATCTGCATCTAGATCTGCACTCAGATCCCTAGAATGGGTTTTGATCCAGGAGTCATCTCACCTTCCGACTAATGTGAGACAGTGGCGCAGCTGGGAGAGCTGCTGCCTCACCCAGATTTGATCCTGACCTTGGGTACTGTCTGTGTGGAGTTTGCACATTCTCTCTGTGACCGCATGCGTTTTCTCCAGGTGCTCCGGTTTCCTCCCACATCCCAAAGACGTGCGGGTTTGTAGGTTAACTGGCTTCTGCAAGTTGCCCATTGCGTGCGTGCGGGGAGTGGACGGGAAAGTGGGATAACACGGATCTATGGAAACGGATGATCAATGGTCGGCATGGTCCCGGTGGCCGAAGGCCTGCTTCCATGCTGTATCTCTAAAAATAAATCTATCAAGTAAAACTAAAACTATCAAACACCCATTGGTTAATTGGACTCTGAACATTGCCTCAAGTGTGTAGGGAGTAGATGAGCAGGTGGAATAACATAGAAACACGGAAACACAGAAATATTGCAACATGAAAACAGAAACATACGTAGAAACACGGAAACATAGAAAGATGAATGCAGGAGTGGGCCATTCGGCCCGTCGAGCCAGCACCGCCATTCAATATGATCATGGCTGATCATCTAAAATCAGTACCCCGTTCTGCTTTTTCCCCAAACCCCTTGATTCCTTTAGCCTTAAGAGCTAAATCTAACTATCCAGTTAGATTTGAAATTGAAAACATCCAGTGAATTGGCCCCCACTGCCTTCTATGGCAGAGAAGTCCACAGATTCACAACTCTCTGGGTGAAGAGGTTTTTCCTCATCTCAGTCCTAAATGGCACACCCCTTATTCTTAAGGTTGATGGTGACTCATCTAACGTGGTGGATTGAATGGCCCAACGATACTGAGAACAGGGAGAGGAGAAAACCCAGAGATCCCATTTGCTTTACCCTGCTGTGTCACTAAAATAGGTGCAAACAACTTACTCAGAAGCTAGTTAGACACATTGTGTTTTGCCTCCTGTGTCGTGCGATAACATTTTTTAACTTGTGGGGTGGCAACATCAGAAAGTCATTAGATAGGTGGTGTTTTTGGAGAACACTGAATGAAGCTGATTAATCTGCACACAGCAAATTATGGTGAACACTTGCTTAGTGGTGATCAAATAGTCCTTTCTAATAATGTTGACAGACGGGTAAACATTGGCCATAGTCCCCGTAGAAGTGTCTCTGTTCTTTCTGAAAATGGTTCCATGACCTGTTAGAGCAGATTGGACCTCACATTAAGTCCTCAATCCAAGGCAGTAACTCCGAAAGACCTGCCCTTGCACAGCGTTGCATAGGCTCGTTCGCATGGACCTTATGGTGGGTCTCAGAAGTGGGATTTGAACTCACCACCCTCTGATCTGGAGGCGGGAGTGCGAGCCACTGAACCAGGGCTTATGTACAGCCCCTTCGACTGCGAAAGCACCTTGCCTGTTTCAGGGTTTGATCCCACAGTCCACAGAACAGATGCCAAGACCCGGCTCAGCCACAATGTCATCAAATGACAGTACAAGCTCGAGGGGCTGAATGGCCTGTTCTGTTCCTGTGTTTCCATTAGACTATAACTGCACCTTCCCACATTGTGAGCAGGACAGCTTGCCTTTGAGGTTTGAGTTCCTGAACAAGCACATGGGTAATTATATGTTCCGTTAAGCAATAAATTGAAAATCTTGGAATATATTTTGGAAAGTAAATATTGAGTTACTAGTTGATAGTCCTTTTTGGAATACTTGGCAGGCTGGAAGCGAGACCCAAACAGATGTTTCAGGGAATTTTGTCTTTAACCTGAAGGAGCTTCCTGTTCGAACACAAGGTATTTTGTACTGTTTTTGTTAACTGAGAGGCCCACCTGCCCTTTCTAGAGCAATAATTTTCTTTGGCTGTTCTGTCCGACTTGCGGGTGGTATATGCAGAACTACCAGTCCCCATCTATCTGTGCATTCCCAGAAATAAGTGCAAGTCCTCAATGCTGTGTGACTGCGTGACTGCAACTTCGCATTGTGGCCGCTGCAGGATTGCATACCCCCCCCCCAGCCATCGCCAACGATGCAATGTCGCCCTTCCTTACCCGGCCCACGTTTATCACTGTGGAGGTGCCGGGGATCGAACCTACAGTTGCATGGCGCGAGACCTGGTCTCAATGCAGACTAAGAGCAAAGAAAGAAAAGAGGGCACGGTGGCGCAGCGGTAGAGTTGCTGCCTTACAGCCCCAGAAACCCGGGTTCCATCCTGATTACAGGCCCAGTCTGTATGGTGTTTGTACATTCTCCTCTTGACCTGCGTGGGTTTTCCCCGGGTGCTCTGGTTTCCTCCCACACTCCAAAGACGCGCAGGTTTGTAGGTTAATGGCTTTGGTAAAGATTGTAAATTGCCCCTAGTGTGCGAGATAGCGCTAGTGTATGGGGATTGCTAATCAATGCAGACTCGTTGGGCTGAAGGGCCTGTTTCCATCTCTAAACTAAACTAATTGGAGATGTGTAGGAAGGAACTGCAGATGCTGGTTTGAACCGAAGATAGACACAAAAAGCTGGAGCAACGCAGCAGGACAGGAGGCATCTCTGGAGAAAAGGAATTGGTGACATTTTGGGTCAAGACCCTTAGAAACATAGAAACATAGAAAATAGATGCAGGAGGGGGCCATTCGGCCCTTCGAGCCAGCACCACCATTCATTGTGATCATGGCTGATCGTCCGCTATCAATAACCCGTGCCTGCCTTCTCCCCAAATCCCTTGACTCCACTAGGCCCTAGTGCTCTATCCAACTCACTCTTAAATCCATCCAGTGATTTGGCCTCCACTGCCCACTGTGGCAGGGAATTCCATACATTCACAACTCTCTGGGTATAAAAGTTTTTTCTCGCCTCAGTCTTAAATGACCTCCTCTTTATTCTAAGACAGTGACCCTTCTTCAGACTAATTGGACATGCTTCTTAAAGTGCTAACATCGATGCAAAGATTTGCTTGGCCATTTTCTGTGCCGCATCATTAATCACACTGCTCAGTACCAGGGGCAGTGCAAGGAAACTCTTGTCCGTTTGGGACTGAAATGCAAGGCCCACCCAATCCGAGCACATCTGGTGACATACTCATCCACCGGTTGAACCTAATCAGCTTTCCCCAGTCAAAGGTCTATAAAGTAGGTATAGAGTTCATTAGTTACTTCATTGTCACATCTACCTCGATGCAGTGAAATGCCCTGTTTTGCATATAATCCAGTAGAATCATACAATACACAAACACACATCATTCATCAGGAAAACAATGCAACGATTGTGGTTTTTTTTTTTAAGTGGACTCCATCTGAGACAGTACACTAGGTATGGTATTTCAGGTATCAAGTTCTTAAAAATATTTAGAATCTAGAGATACAGCATGGAAACAGGTCCTTCGACCCACCGAGTCCACACTGACCAACGATCACCCCATACACTAACCTACACACACTAGGGACAATGTTCCAACTTACCCAAGCCACTTAACCTACAAACCTTCTAAGTCCTTGGAGTGTGGAAGGAAAACAAAACTCCGGAGAAAACCCACCCGTTCATGAGGAGAACGTACAAACTCCATACAGACAAGCACCCGTAGTCACGATCCGGGTCTCTGGCGCTGCGAAGCAGCAACTCTGTCATTGCGCCATTGTGTACTGATTCTTATCTTGGCCTTAAAGGCCTGTTGTCTTGGCCAGCCGAAAAGGATTGTTGCTTTTGGTATCAGTAAGGGTGGCACAGTGTCACAACAGTAGAGTTGCTGCCTCACAGTGCCAGAGACCTGGCATCGTTAGTGACTACGGGTGCTGTCTGTACGGAGTTTGCACGTTCTCCACGTGACCACCTGTGTTTCCTCCAGGTGCTCTGGTTTCCCCCCACATCCTAAAGACGTGCAGGTTTGTAGGTTAATTGGTCTCTGTAAATTGCCCCTGGTGTGTAGAGAGTGGGCACAAAACTGGGATGACATAGAACTAATGTACAGGCGATCGATAGCAGCACGGACTCGGTAAGCTGAAGGGCCTGTTTCCATATATATATAAAATAAAATAAACTTTGCTATAAGATTTCAATCTTCGTTGCTTCTCTGAATTAACTCTACCTAGTAAGGTCTACCAAGTACGCTTCCATATTCTTGCAAAGAGTTGGACAAAGTGCTGTAGCTTGCTGTCTATAACTCAATAATCTGCAGACAGTGCCTGATCATGGTTGAGACAATCCAAATAGTGAAAGGCCTGGATAGAGTGGATGTAGACAGGATATTTCCACTAGTGGGAATGTTTAGGACCAGAGGTCATAACCTCTGAAATAAAGGATGTTCTTTCGGGAGGAATTTCCTTAGTCAGAGGGTGGTGAATCTGTGGAATTCATTGCCGAATTCCAGAAGGCTTTCGAGGCCAAGTCAATAGATATTTTTAAGGCAAAGATAGATAGATTCTTGGTTAGTACGGGTGTCAGGGGTTATGGGGAGAAGGCAGGAGAATGGGGTTCAGAGGGAATGATCGCGCAGCCGTGATTGAATGGCAGAGTAGACTTGATGGTCCGAATGGCCTAATTCTGCTCCTATCACTTATGAACTTATGGTATTTAAGGCTTGGATTCATTTTAATTTTACTGTAGTTGCAGTTGTTTTGATAAGATGATGAGAGAGGGGAAAGTCCACACATGCAAATAACTTCCAGCCTATTCACACTGGGGAGGATCAGCGCAGGGCCTGACTTCTGTATCGCTGCGCTTTATCTGGTTGCCAAGAATGTAGATATTTTAGAAATCTCCTTTCCACATCTCCTGAGTCAGTAGGTCTTCTTTCTGCAGGATCTGAGGCCAAGGCATCGACGAGCTACATTTGGCAGCGATCCCCGCCTCTCAGTGATGGCAAATGCACGTATAAAACAAGTAATGAGGTGCTAGAGGAACTCCAGTCACCCTGTTACTGCCAATGCTGCTAGTCTAAATATAAAAACAGGGGAACCCAGTAAAAGAGAGGAAATACTGCACAGAGCATTGCACCAACACAGTTAGCACTTGTTATATAAAATATATTTAAGATGGATGTATGTGCATCCCGTGCCTGGCCCCATTCACATTGGGCAAGAGGATTGAAAATATTCGTCAGATCTCACAACTCTGTTCTCATGTGATTCTAACTCCCACGTCTGAGCACGCATGTTTACTTAGGTGTTTATCAGCCCGTCTGTGCATACAAGTGTAAACGTAATGGGCGGCACAGTGGCGCGGCGATAGAGCTGCTGTTCCGGGTTCGATCCTGACTACGGATGCTGTCTGTATGGAGTTTGTACATTCTCCCTGTGGCAGGGTAGGTTTTCACTGGGTGCCCGGTTTCCTCCCACACTCCATAAAAAGTACAGGTTTGTAGGTTAATTGGCTTCTGTAAATAGTAAATTGTTCCCAGTGTGTAGGATAGTGCTAGTGTATAGGGTGACTGCTGGTTGGTGAGGGCATGTTTCTATGGATGCATGTGTGTGCACTGCTTTGTATATACATGGTATGTGTTCGCATTTTGTGTGCAAGTTTTTGTTTGTATGGAGACATGTTTGAGTACATGTGTGGGCACGGATTGTGCAATATTTGCATGCATGCATGCATGCATGGGCATGATCATGTATGTATATACATCTGTGTGCTTCTGTGCATTTATGCATGCTTGTGGATTAGCTTGTGACATATGTTCACACATTGATTGAATGAAAGATGGAAACAAGCCCTTTGGCCCACCGCGTCCGCACCAACCATCAGTCACCCGTTCACACTAGCTTTATGCCATCCCACATTCTCATCCACTCCCTTCAAACTAGGGACACTTTACAGAGGCCAATTCATCTAGAAACTCGCACATTTTTGGGATGTGGGAGGAAAACGGAGCACCTGGAAGAAACCCATGTGGTTGCAGGGAGAGCGTGCAAACTCCATACATGCTTTTTGTGTGTGTGACTGTGTCTGTGTGTGTGTGTGTGTGTTCACACAGGTGCATTTCTGAGTGTGTGTGTATACTCAGTAAGTTCCAGTCAGGATCTGTTGCCTTCCCCCACCCACCAGTCAAAAGAAATTGGAGAAATGTAATTATTTTCTCTGGAATGCCAGAGAAGATCTGATAGGAGTTAATAAAACTTTTTTTGGAGGGGGGGGGATGAGTCAAGTAAAGAGTATTTTATTGTCATATGTCCCCGATGGAATAATGAAATTCTTACTTGCTGCAGTACAACAGAATATGTAAACATAGTACACTGTAAACAATATGATGAATGAGAGTGAGCAAAACAAGTTCAGTCAAACCCTTTTTTCCCCGAGGGTGGAGATGTCAGTGACTAGAGGGCATTGCTTTAAGCTAAGAGGGACAAAGAATAAAGGGACATATGTGGGATAAGGTATTTACACAGGTGGTGTGTGGCTGGATCACAGTGCTAGCGTGGTGATGGAGGCAGATATGATTTTAAGAGGCTTTTCGATAGGCATTTCCATATGCAGGGAATGGAGGGATATGGATCATGTGCAGGCTAATGAGATTAGTTTATCTTGGCATCATGTTCGGCACAGACGGTGTGGCCCGTAGGGCCTGCTCCTATGCTATATCGTTCTATGTGACTCTTATAGTGTTATCACAGTTTTAAATAGTGCCCTGTGCTGTGTTTGCCCCTCACGCATTCTCACTGAAGATAGATAAGATGGCCATTATTTTAATATTATTCACGGAGACTTACTGTGTCCAAATTGGCTGCTGTCTTTCCCGAATCACAAACTGTGATCGCACTTTACTAATTTTTTTTTTGGCTGCAAAAGAAAGTGGGAGGCCATTAGGGTTTTAAAAAACACCGGATTAACGTGCGACTGGTTGTCTTTCACCTTTGCTGTCCTGTAATGGGACAATCTTTTGAAAGAATGGGAATCGAACCTGGTGCTACATGGCTGAATGGATCATTTCCACCCTTTGCTTGGTGCGTATGTTTACCCTGCCCTCCCTTGTGCCAATGCAGTGGGTGGACTTAGACTTTGAGTCATGGAGACTTACAGCGTGGAACCAGGCCCTTCGGCCCAACTTGCCCACTCTGGGCAACATGTCCTATCTACTTTCGTCCCACCAGTTTGCATTAGGTCCGTATCCCTCTCAATCTGTCCCTTATCCATGTGCCTGTCTTAAATGTTGCAATAGTACCTGCCTCAACTACCTCCTCCGGCAGCTCATTCCGTACACCCACCACCCTTTGTGTAAAAAAGTTACCCCTCAAATTTATAATAAATCTTCCCCCCACCCACCGTAAACTTATGACCTCTGGTTCTCGATTCACCTACTCTCGGCAAGAGACTCTGTGCGTTTACCCGATCTATTCCTCTCATGATCTACTACATCTCTATAAGATCACCCCTCATCATCCTGTGCTCCAAGGAATAGGGTCCTAGCCTGCTCAACCTCCCCCAATAGCTCTGGCCCTCGAGTCCTGGCAACATCCTCATAAATCTTCTCTGCACCCTTTCCAGCTTGACTTGTTGCAGACGTGTAGGCGAGGACCCAAATTAGTTTGCAGGGTGACAAGTTCTCATCCCTGAAACCCCAGCAGTGATTAAATAACGGCCACACAATAATTAAACAGGGACATAGAAGATGTTAGCAATTCAGTAATCAGCTGTGCAATAGATCGGCAGTGGAGAGGCACGTCCAGCTTGGTGTCGCCGTGTTCATCTATGACGTAGTGGGAGCACCTACATTGCCCAAGGAGTCGGATCAGCTTCATTGGGACGCTAATTGAGTGGAGAATGGGCAACTTCAGCCGAGCGGTAGCTGAGTGGGGCAAGGCGTGATTTATTGCAACAACACAGCTGGACTGATCACTGTTTGTGTTCTTTAGGGAATTTGACGAAGCACATGAAGTCAAAGGCTCACAGTAAAAAGTGCCAGGAGATGGGAGTGACTGTTGCTTTAATGGAAGACGTGGAATCTGAAGAAGGTACATCGGGCTCATTGCGTCATCTAACCCCAGCAAGAATCGATTTAGTTCAGTTTAGAGACACGGCGCTGAAACAGGCCCTTTGGCCCACCGAGTCCACTCCGACCATCGATCCCTGCACATAGCACTAAGACAGTCCATAGTATAGGACAGGCCCTATGATGCACTGGTGATGGAGGCTGACATGATAGTGGTGTTTAAGAGGCTTTTAGATAGGCACATGGATGGATATGCAGGGAATGGAATGATATGGATCATGTGAAGACAGATGAGATTAGTTTATGTTGGCATCATGTTTGACACACGCGGGCAGAATGGCCTGTTCCTGTGACTGTTATAGTGTTATCACACAGTTTTAGATAGTGCCCTGTGCACAGGGCACTATCTAAAACTGTGTGATAACACTATAACAGTGTTACAGTGCCCCTCATTCTCACTGAAAATAGATACGATGGCCATTATTTGATTATTACTACATTTGCTGGGTCCAAACTGTCTTTCCCAAATCACAACTCTGACTGCACTTCACAGGTCGATCAGCGACCCCTGCACATAGCACTCGGACAGTCCCTAGTATAGTCCCTGGTGCTATCCTACACACATTACAGTTATACCAAGCCAATTAACCTACAAAAGATGTTGGGAAAAATCTTCAAAGCAAAAAGCAATAGCTGGAAGATGTACAGAACATGGAACAATACAGCCTAGGTATATTACATTGTAAAGCATTGCAGGGCAATTCACAAGAGTATTATCAGACACTATTTGATCCTGACCCACTTATGGAGATACTAGATAAGGAAGCAGAACCGTTTTGAGGTCTACATTAAAGAGAAAAGGAGATGCAGTTAGATTTATTACTTTCAGCCATTTAGCTAAATAGTGCTCAATATTTTAGTTTAGTTTAGAGATACAGCATGGGAGCAAGCCCTTCAGCCCACTGAGCCCACCCTGACCATCACTCACTCGTAGCACGAGTTCTGTGTTATTCCCACTTTAGCATTCTGCATACAAGCGGCAATTTCCCAAAGCCAATTAACCTACAAACCTGCACGTCTTTGGAATGTGGGAGGAAACCGGAGCACCCGGAGAAAACACAAGCGGTCACAGGGAGAACATACAAACTACGCACAGACAGCATCTGTAGTCAGGATCGAACCTGGGCCTCTGACGCTGTGAGGCAGCAGCTCTATTGCTGTGCCTCTGGAATTATCTAAATATAAAGAATTAGAGAGATATGGGCCAAACGCGGACTGGTGGGACTAGTATAGATGGGACATCTTGGTCGGCATGGGCAAGTTGGGCCAAAAGGCCTTGTTTCCTTGCTGCTTGACTATATTACTCAATAGCAAATAAGAATAGAAAACCATATAATACTAACTTGAAGATGCCATCTGATACCGTACTTCACTAGTACCGGTGTCAGGGGTTATGGGGAGAAGGCAGGAGAACGGGGTTAGTAGGGAGATATAGATTAACCATGATTGAATGGCGGAGCAGACTTGATGGACCGAATGGCCTAATTCTGCTCCTATCACTTATAAACTTATGCAGGCCTTTTTTTTAGTTAAATCTGGAATTTCTAAGCATTTTATTTGGCAGAAATGGTTAATAATTTCCCTGTGCACAAGATGGATAGTTCACATGCATGAAAAACTCTGGGAGAACAATTCTTGCCTGCCCCTATCATAAGCAATTTGGCAAAACTGCGATTATAGTCCATTTGCTCATGAAATAAGCTCCCCGAATGATTGTTGCCGTTCTATCACGTGAAGCATCACCTGAGTGAGTTTGCACTTGCAAAGTATCAGATGCAACACGTGTTTAATTCGGTTCCAGAAATTAACCTCTGCGGCAGACATTTTCCAAGTGCTTTTGAACAGAAGCAGGTGTTGATTGATGAGATAACACATCCTGTCATGGCTGGGGATTGCAGTGAAAAAAAACAAATGGAGAATTGACTTTCACTTGCAATCTTTAGATAGTTATTTATTTGAGATTTCTGGTGTAGTTTTGATCCCTCAGTGTCAGCGTAGAGATAAAGAATTAACATTAGGGCGGCACGATAGCGCAGCGGTAGAGTTGCTGCCTTACATCGCCAGAGACCCGGCTTCAATCATGACCATGGAGGCCGTCTGCACGAAGTTTGCACGTTCTCCCCGTGACCCACGTGGGTTTTCCCCGGGCGCTCCGGTTTCCTCCCACACTCCAAAGATGTACAGGTTTGTTGGTTCATTGGCTTCAGTAAAAGTTGCAAATTGTCCCTAGTGTGTAGGATAGTGCAAGTGTGCGGGGATCGCTGGTCAGCGCGGACTCGGTGGGCCGAACAAGCTGCTTCTGCGCTATATTTCTAAACTAAACAAAACATTTCAAAGATGCATTTACCATATCTTAAATCTTAATTTTGGATTAAAATGGGGTTGCTGCTTTATTTAGCTGAAGAAACATAATGATACTTCTGAGGTGCACAGTCAGAAAGTAGAATTTCTAGTTATGCCCTTGAGGATATTGGATTTCTTGGGAAAATCACACTCGCTCCCATCAGAAAGCACACCACCCCATGATCACGACAAACAGGCAAGGAACTGGTCTCGTTATTGAGAACACTGCGAGAGTCTAGGCCTAGAGGACATACTGTAGCCTCAGAATTAAAAGACGTTCCTTTAGGAAGGAGATGAGGAGGAATTGCTTTAGTCAGAGGGTGGTGAATCTGTGGAATTCTTTGCCACAGATGGCTGTGCAAGGCCAAGTCAATTGTTATTTTTAAAGGCAGAGATAGATATATTCTTGATTAGTGCGGGTGTCAGGAGTTGTGGAGAAGGCAGGAGAATGGGGTTAGGAGAGAGAGATAGATCTGCCCATTGAATGGCGGATTAGATAGACCAAATGACCTAATTCTGCTCCAATGACATGATCTTATGACCACTTCCTCAGCCAATGTATGCAAGGTGAAGTGGAACTTAGAGCTGAGTTTATTTTACCATGCCTGTGATCCTGTTTCCTCGGATTTAGGTTAAGATTTGATCAATGTTTTTTGTTTTAAGGGGAATAGAAAACAATGAGAGAGAGAGAGAAAGGGAGAGGGACAGAGGAAAAGAGAAAGAACAAGAGAAGGAGAGAGTGAGAAGGAGAGCAAGAGAAAGAGGGAGAGAAAAAAAGACCAAGAGAAATAGAGAGAGCGGGAGAAAAAGTGAGAGAGAGAGAAAAAAGAGAGAGAACGTGTGAGAGAAAAAAAGAGATAACAATTTACAGATAGCAAGAGAGAGAGTGAAAGAGAAAACCCTGTTTTTCTAATGAGCAAACAGTGGTCCAAAAGATTTAAATTTAGACCCAGGCCTTACATGAGTGAAATTCATAATTATTTGGATGCATACAGGGGAGTTGATCTTGGAATTCTTTGTTCACGTGGCAGTTGATGGCAGAGGTGAAGGTAAGTGGGTTTAAGTCGGTCCCAGTGAGAAAGTTACCAAACGTATTCACTAAAAATTGATAAAATAATCTGTGCTTACTGGTAAATTCACTTTGGTGAATTTAAATTACGAGCACAACTATACAGTTTCAATCTAACTGTAGTAAACTTTTGGGGACCCAGAGGCATTAAGGAATTTGGGGCAAAGACAGTCATTTGGAGTTGGGTTACAGCCAAGCTCTTTGAGCAGTGGAATGGGTCTCGGGGTTAAATTATTTTACAGTGTGTTTCTAAGTGATCTAAATCTATCTACCCGGCACACAGCTTTTTGAATCTTTGGGATTACAGTACAGAAACAGGCCCTTCAGCCCACTGGGTCCGTGTGATCACCCCATACACTAGCACTATCCTGCACACGAGAGACAATTTACAATTTTTGTTGAAGCCAATTAACCTACAAACCTGTACGTCTTTGGAATGCGGGAGGAAACCAGAGTACCCGGAGAAAACCCCCTGTCACAGGGAAAAACATCCAAACTCCGTGCAGACAGCAACCAAGGTTAGGATGCAACCCAGGTCTTTGGCGTTGTAAGGCAACAACTCTACCGCTGCACCACTACGCTGTCCGAATCGTCGAACTAAAATGTGTATAAAAAAGGCCCATGACGCTGTGAACAGAATCTATAACAGTGAACCCTGAAAATAGCAGCTTAGTTTCTCCTGAGAAACACGAGTAGGATATGGTTGTGTGATAGAAAGTATGTGTGCAAAATCAAACTGAGAGCAGTACAGTTTTCAGGTAGAATTAGCAGCAGTCAGTTCCATTCTAACTCGGGCGAAGCAGTCAAAAACCTAAATCAAAATGTTTGCTTCTGAGGATGAGTTGCTTCTGAAGACGAATCTGGTTCTGTAAAGAACACTCTGTTCTTATAAAGAATTCAGTGTTGTCCCTGCGGACCCAGTCCCTTCTGTAATCAGATGTGTTGTGAAGGGAAGTTCGGAAGTGTCAACATCAAGGAAATGCTTGAAGTGATATTTGTAATCAGATAGCTAGCTCATTTAAAGGCACAAAGTTGTGTGTGTGCTGGTTCTGCCCCCCCCCCCCCATCCCCCGAGACAGACACAGCAAAGCAATTGGTCAGATGTTTGGTATAAGTTTCCAATCCCACTGCAGATTTATGAACGGCATGCTGATGCAGCGGTAGAGTTGCTGCCTCACAGCACCTGAGACCCGGGCTCAACCCTGACAACGGGGGCTGTATTTCATATGTTTGCATATATTTCATTTATTTGTTCTAGATCTCTCTATAGCATCGTCTATTTCTCTCGTTTCCCACTCTCCTGACTCGGTCTGAAGAAGGGTCTCGACCCGAAACGTCACCTATTCCTTTTCTCCAGAGATGCTGCCTGACCCGTTGAGTTACACCAGCTTTTTGTGTCTATCTTCGGTTTAAGAAAGTTCTCCAGAGCAGAGGTCGGAGACAGCTCAGACCATAACTGTTAATTGCGGGGCAAGGG
Source organism: Raja brachyura (assembly GCA_963514005.1). Next base: position 31,179,586 of record OY740809.1, on the reverse strand, counting down.
ATGGCATGTGGTATTAATGTTCTCAGAGGGGGGGTCGCAGGGATTGGCTATGTTGATGTAGAAAGCACAAAGTTCCTTGGTCAGGCAGACTGCGCTGGTGCAGTTAATGAGTGTGCTGTGTCGGTACGATTAGTGTTTTGATGTTAAATGTTTTCATTGCTGTGGCTGCGCGTAAGCAGAATTGAACACTGTCTCTTGGAATCACTAACCTGGGCAGCTGTGGCAAGGTGAGAGAGCTGAGCCTGAGGAATGTGCATTGAATAAATTGATTTGTTATTCTTCAGCGCACTCCACAGTTACTCGAAGGACCAGAATAAGTGAAGCTTTTTGTTAGCCGCCAGCGTTTGGATAGTAACATGAGTGGTCTCATAAATGAACACTCTAGGACTGGGGAGTCATCACACAAATAACACTAAGCTTCTGCAATGGGGTGACACGATGGCGCAGCCGGTAGAGCTACCGCCTTACAGCGCCAGAGACACGAGTTTGATCCTGACTACCGGTGCGGTTTGTACGGAGTTTGCACGTTCTCCCCGTGACCTGCGTGGGTTTTCTCCGAGATCTCCAGTTTCCTCCCAATTCAAAGACGTACAGGCTTGTTGGTGAAGAAGGAACTGCAGATGCTGGAAAATCGAAGGTAGACAAAAATGCTGGAGAAACTCAGCGGGTGCAGCAACATCTATGGAGCGAAGGAAATAGGCAACGTTTGTTGGTTGGTTAATTGGCTTGGTTGAAATGTAAAATTGTGCCCAGAGTGTGTAGGGTAGTATTAGTATGCGGGGGTCGCTGGTCGGTGTGGACTCGGTGGGCCGAAGGGCCTGTTTCCACGCTGTATTTCTAAATAAATTAACTTAAACTGAGGAACCAGACATTTGGTTCAACTAGTCTTTGGTGCAAACTCATGCCCTACCACCTTAAATGGAGACGCAAGAGACTACAGATGCTGAAGTCTGGAGCAAAATACAAACTGCTGGAGCAACTCAAATGGTCAGGCAACATCTGTGAAGTCCATGCTGTCATAGTTCCTGCCTCACCTACCTCATCTGGCAGCTTGTTTCATATACCCACCACCCTCTGAGTGAAAATATTTGCCCTTCAATTTCCTATTAAATCTTTCCCCTCTCACCTTAAACCCGTGTCCTCTGATTTATATTTCCCTTCCCTGGGCATTCACCCTATCTAGTCTCCAAGATCACTCCTCACCCTCCTGCGCTCCATGGAATAGAGTTCTAGTCTGCCCAATGTTTCCCTATAGCTCAGGTCCTCCAGTCTGGGCAACACCCTCTTAAATCTTCCTGCTCTCTTTCCAGCCTTCCTTCAGCAGGGTGACCAAAATGAAGCACATTGCTCAAAATGCAGCCTCATCAATGTCTTAAACAACTGTAACGTGATGTCCCAGTTAGGCAAGAACATGGCAGATGGAAATGTAGTCTGACAAAGATATCAACAGAGCAGAAATTCAGAGAGATTTATAAATGGTGACAGACTGAGAAATGTTGAAGTTCCGAAGCATCCTGGATGTCTTTGTAAATAAAATCGTTAAAATCTGCTGGTTTACGTCTGTTGGGAAGTTCTCCCTTAATGGTGTGGAGCATCGAGTGTAAGAGGATAAGTCTACTGGTAACTTCATCTTAAGGGCCTGTCCCACTATACGAGTTTACCCAAGAGCTCTCCCGAGTTTAAAAAAAAATTAAACTCGTAGTAAGTACGTAGAATGTAAGTAGTGGGTACGTCAGAGCTCGGATCGTAACGCTAACGGCAGGTACTTGGGAAACGCGGTAAGCTCGTGAAGACTCGTGAAGATTTTTCAACGTTGAAAAATGTCCACAAGAGCCCCCGAGTACCTACGAGCGGCCATTACCGTAATTCTCCGAGTTCGAATCAGGGGAAACTCGGGAGAACTCTTAAATTATCTCGTACAGTGGGACATAATGGTATAGAGCATTTTGAGTAAGAGATTAAGTCAGCTAGTAACTTCTTTCAATGCGGTAGATCATTGAATATAAGAGGGTAAAAGGCCTGTCCCACTTACGCGATTTTATTCGGCGACCTGCCGGCATAGTCGCAGCAGGTCGCTGAAAAATTTCAACATGTTGAAAATCCAGCGACGACCAGAAAAAGGTGTGACTCTTTGGGCGACTACTCACGACCAAACAGGCGTCACCACAACATACAGGTGACATGTCCCAGGGTGACGCCTGTATGAACAGTCGTACCTTTTTCTGGTCGCCGCTGGATTTTCAACATGATGAAAATTTTCGGCCACCTGCTACGACTATGACGGGTGCCGGCAATCGCGGAAAAAATCGTGTAAGTGGGACAGGCCCTTGAGTCTACTGATAATTTCATCTGTAATAGTGTGGAGTATCTGGTGTAAGCGGTTAGGTTTGCCGCATTTGTCCTAAAGATCTGGGAACACCGACACTGAGAATTTAAAAATAGATATCTGTGATTGGCGAAATGCTGTATGTATCCTGGTGGGGTCTGAGATGACAGTAGAAAAGAGGATTTGAAAGGACATTGATTCGTGGTTCTGACAGAACACGAGTTTATCGTTTTTGGAGTTGCAAGCTGATTTTGAGACATCTGGCCCTTCCTGAGCAATTCTGCTCTCTATCTGTCTCCTGTTTAGAGGTGGCACAGTGGCACAGCCGGTAGAGCTGCTGCCTCACAGTGCCTGAGACCCAGGTTCGATCCTGACCTCGGCTGCTGCCTGTGCGGGTTTGGAGGTTAATTGTCCTCTGTAAACTCCCCCTCGTGTGTGTAGGGAGTGGATGTGAATGTAACAAACAACTAGTGTAAACGGGTGATCAATGGTCAGCATAGGCTCAGTGGGCCGAAGGGCCTGTTTCCATGCTGTATCTCTGAACTAAACTAATATTTATTGATTCAAATTACATTTAATATAGGTCCGTTTTTTTCTTTCCTTACTCAATCTGACTGTTTCTGTCTCTGAAGTGATGCCTGACTGGGAATGTAGATTAGAATAATGAACGTGCACTGACTTGGCAGAAAAATAACAGTGTAGGAAGGAACTGCAGATGCTGGTTTACATCGAAGATAGACCAAAAATGCTGGAGGAGCTTAGCGGGTCAGGCAGCATCTCTGGAGAAAAGGAATAGGTGGCATTTTGGGTCGAGACCCTTCTTCAGGCTGAGAGTCAGAGGAGAGGGAAACAAGAGGTTTGAACAAATCAGAGCCACCATCGATGATTCAGGAAAGGTGGAGCCCACAATGGTCATAAATGATAGGAGCAGAATTACGCCATTTGGCCATCAAGTCTACTCCGCCACCCAATCGTGGCTGATCTATCTTTCCATCCTAACCTCATTCTCCTGTCTTCTTCCCATAACCCCTAACAGCCAAACTAATCAAGATTCTATCTATCTCTGCCTTGCAAAGATCCATTCACTTGGACTCCACAGCCTTCTGTGGCAAAGAATTCCACAGATTCACTACCCTCTGACTGAAGATATTCCTCCTCATCTCCTCAGGATCTCAGAATTAAAGGACGTTCCTTTACGAAGGAGATGAGGAATTTCTTTAGTCAGAGGGTGGTGAATCTGTGGAATTCTTTGCCACCGAAGGCTGTGGAAGCCATGTCAATGGATTTTTTTACTGTCGTAAAAATAATTCCACAGAATCAATAGATAGATTCTTCAAAGGGAGAAATGGTCATAATTTGTGATACTAATGTTTACTAATCTCTTTCACTTCAGGAACCAGTGAAGAGCCAACGAAGATCGCAGAAGAAAGCGAGGGTACAGATCTGGCAGAAGAGCACCAGTTTTCGGATGTTGAGGAGTCAGATGATGACGATGACAATGAAGATGATGATGAAGAGGAGGAAGAGGAGGAACCATTTGTGAAGTCTTCGGAGACTGCGAGCGCCAGTCCTCAAACAGCGGGATCTTCCAGAGGGGAGACCTCGTTCTCATCGTTAGAAACCACCTCCAAGCAGAGTTTAACCAGTCAGTTTTCGTTGATGAGTTACCCAATGTCATCATCTCAGCTTCGAGCCACGGAGTCACCTGTTGTCCCTGCATGTCACAGCATCTCACAGAGCCCGCAGTTAGGAAGCACTCTGGCGCCTTTATTGCCACCCGCTGAGCATTTTCCATCAGGGCATGGGGACCCCGCGCTGAAGAGGCAGAGCATCCCAAGTGCAACCATCTCACCATCCATAGACCCATCGCCGTGGTCCCCAAAGAGAGAGGCGTCACATTTGTGTCCAGGCAGCGACAGCCCATCAGGAAGACGCTCATCGCCGGCAAGAGAGGCAACTCTAAAAGAACGTCCGTCCCCACTAAAAGATACGTCACCTCCAAGGCACCTCTCGCCAGGCAGGGAGTTATCACCCAGGAGACCCCTGTCACCAGACCGAGGTATATCACCGCGGAAACATCTATCTCCAGGAAGAGAGGTGTCGCCCAGCAGATGCCTATCCCCGAGGATAGAAGTGTCAGCTGGGAGAGTGTCACCCAGGGCGCATTTGTCACCAGAAAGGGAAGTATCTCCTGGACGAACGTTATCATCAAGCATAAAGACGTTGCCTGTACGGTGCCTATCTCCAGCAACTGATGTCTCCCCAAGTAGACGGCTGTCGCCGGTGGGGAAGGAGCCGTCTCTCAGACACCTGTCTCCAGTGAAAGATGAACTGCCACCGAGTAGATGCCACACTCCGGTTTGGCAAAGTAGCCACAGCTCCTCAGCTCCTCCACAGCACATTGGTTCACCTTTATTGGGTCTACCTCAACGGAAATCCAGCAGAGAACAGGAGCAGTCTGAAGTTAAATCGGTAAGTGAGATAAAGGTAGGCACAAGGAACTGCGGGTGCTGGCTCATAAAAGAAAGCATAAAGTGCTGGAGTCTGAAGAAGGGTCTCAACCCGAATCTTTACCCATTCCTTCTATCCAGAGTTGATGCCAGTCCCACGGAGTTACTCCACCTTGTCTAAGCACCTGACCTAAGGAATGGAGAATTGACAGATCCATTGATTAGTTAGGCAGGCAGCATCTCTGGAGAGAAGGAATGGGTGACGTTTTGGGTCGAGACCCTTATTCAGAGGTCACCCATTCCTTCTCTCCAGATTTGCTGCCTGTTTTGCTGAGTTAACAACCTCCGAATTCCAGAAAAAACAGCCCAAGTTTATCCAAACTCTCACCGTAGCTGAAACCCTCTAATCCAAGTAACAGCCTGGTAAACCTCCTCAGCACCCTCCCCAAAGACCTCCACATCTTTCCTGTGTAGGAAGGAATTGCAGATCGCTGGTTTAAACTGAAGAAAGACACAAAAAGTTTGAGTAACTTAGCAGGTCAGGCAGCATCTCTGGAGAAAAGGAAAAGGTGACGTTTCTGGTGGAGACCCTCCTTCAAACTGAGAGTCAGGGGGAACGGAAACGAGAGATATAGAACAAATGATTTTTTTTCACAAACGGCAACCTATATTTATCATACTTTACAGACTTGCAGGTTCTGTCAGACTAAGGGTTGGTTTGTTAAATTTTGTTATGTGTAGGTGCACTCTTCACTCTTAATTAGCCAGGGTGGGGTGGGTTGTGTGACTGATGGTATGGTTGTATTATATATATAATTTATTTTTATTTTAATATAGCTTTTGTTTCTGTATATTTTTGTATTTTTCTTTTGTGTATTTTTTGAGTGTTTCTTATTAACATGTCCCTTTTCTTTTTTGAGTTGATTTATTTTAAATGAAAAAATAAAAATACAAAAAAAGAGCAAATGAATGAAAGATATGCTTAAAGTTTTTAAAAAGTAACGATGTTCAAGGCAAAGTGGAGCCCACAATGGTCCATTGTTGGCTGTGGACTACGTGATAACGTGTTATGCAGGCTGTGCAACTCAACAGGACGACAGTGAAACTAGTAAGACAACTAGTGTGGGGGAGGGAGGGAGAGAGAGAGGATGCAAGGGTTACTTGAAGTCAAAGGAATCAATATTCAGATCAATCTTTCCTGTAACGAGGCAAGACCGCGATTGTAAAAGTAGCGTCACTGAGTAACGATAGTCCCACTACCAAGAAACAAAGATGTATAACCTTCTCTTCCTTCTCTTTTCCACAGAAGATGTCTGGAATGGGATTCCGCAGCTTGCACGAGCAACCAACAATACCATCTCAAGCCTTGCATTTTTGCTTATCGAGAAATACTCAGACAGCACTGGAAGGGCAAAGTTACAGTGGGCTAAGTGGGAGCGTACAGGATTATGTTTTCAGTCACCTTCCTCTGCACTCACAACAGCTGGTCAGGACACCCTACCCCATGATCCCGATCGGTGGGATTCAGATGGTTCAGGCAAGGCCAGGTTTCCATTCGGGTTTGGTGCCTTCACAAGTCTCGCTCCAGTCGGGGTTTCCTGTGAGCCTGTCTGCATCCAGCCCATTCAGTGCAAGCAGATCAGAGGCCACGGTACACATCGAAGAAGAGGTGTTGCTGAAGTCCACGCCGGCTGAAGCAGCGACTTCTGAACCTTTGCCTTTGCAGCTCCCGTCAGCTCCCACGGCCCCTCTCATCACGGCACCTTCTCCGAACAGAAGCGGCAAGCAGAGCGTCGCTCTGCAGAGGACAGAGACTGCTGAGCTCAAAGAAGCAGCATTGTACAAACAGGAGGAATACAGGGTACCAATTTATACCGAACCCAGCACTATCGCCGCTCTGAGCCGCTCAGGAAAAGAAGCCGGCTCCGTCAGACTGGACAGTCCCTGCGCCAGCCGGGAGCACTCCCCAAAGCCTTCGACCAGCAGTGAAGGAACCTCAAAGGACCCGAGCACCACGCAGTTTGGGTGTCCGGATACCTACTATGAGTCGGCCCGCACTTTAGCCGCCCTGCGCCCGCCACAAGGCAGCAGTGGTAGCAGCTCGTCAGAGTCCATGAGTCCCACTCACACTTTCCAAACCAGTGCAGGCAGGACTACTCCAGGTGGGCAGTGTCCACCGGCTAGAATACAAATGGGAAGCAGCCCAGAGTCGAAGGGTGAAGGCTCCAAGCATCTTGATGCACAAAAGGACAATAAGACAGGAAGCGTATAGCAACCGCCACCATGCTGGCTCGCCGATGAAGAAAACGGAACGGCATTCATCAACACTAGTTCTCCTTCAGCAGACTCACAGATGTTGTTCATACGACACATTCACCTATTATATACGTGTTAACATGACCAAACTCACCAGAACGATTCCTGTTTTAAAATTGTCCGAGTCCAGTATTATTTAAATGTACACAGTTACTTGTGCCTTTCTCCCTTATTTTGTGTCTCCAAGTATATAAAAAAAGGGCGAGGGGAGGGGTGGGGGGGTGGGGGTGACAAAAAGAAAAACATATTGAGGCTGTGAATATTTTATTAAGAGCGATGTAATCGATTCGTAGTAGCTGTCTTTTCTCATTTGAGATGTCCATGGGTAGAATGTGAAACAAAAGGGACAAAAAAAATAACGTTAGTGTGATGACGCACTGAAAACATATTTTTATATCGATCAAATGTAAACTGCTCCTGTGTACAGAAATAGTTCTATGAGGCATATTTATTGTATTCTGTATTTAATTGTTTAAAAAAAAATGGAATCATTTTCCCAACATCCTGGTGGTCTTAATGTACGCTTTTTAATCGCTTCTTAAACAGAAATTATGACGACGAGAGAAAAAAAAATTGCTTTATTTTTGACCGTGGTTGTGTTTACCTTTTTGCGAAGATTGACTCAAAGCACTTAGGCTATCCTGTAAGGATTCTTTCACGTGTAACCCCTTCCAAAAGTCTGGACAGAGTGCAATTTCTACGTGTTGCAGAGGGCATTAAATGTCAGGCGTGCAACAGGTGTAAAGCTGGGATTTAACAGGGCGGTACCCAGACTGTGACGATGTGTTCGTTTTTTTTTTGTATTGGAGAAAGCCTTTTCTTTTCAATCAACCACAGACCCAAACCGTTAGTATACTGAACCCCCAAAAAAAACCTCTAAGGCAGCGTCCACAAACAGTCTGCTTCATAGCACACGGGCCGATTTTGGAACTTTGCCTCCCTAAGCACTCCACTGAATGAGGCAGGGCTCCCTTGTATCGTGTCCGAGGCCTCTGATGGAAAACCGATGCCTGCAATCATTCAGAAACTTCATTACCATTGATTCATGCGACTACCAGGATGATAGAGGGCTAACCAGATGGACGTTTTTTTCCTCTTTCTTCTCTTGTCTAGCACTGTTAATAACTTTGAGATGCATAAACTTTTAATAAGAAATTGTAGGATGCACAGTTCCCAAGTCCAAAGATGCTTTTGGAGAACCTTTTACTTGTTCTAATTTTTGATGTGTGTTGTGGCCTTTTTGGGGGTGGGGGTTGGGGTGGGGGGTGGGGGGAGGGGGGAGGAGTGGAAGTTGAGGTCTGTTATTGGTGGACTGCCCTATCAGCAGTGTCTTTTTATTGTACCTTGCCTCAAAAGAAAATTATTTTGTCCACAGTATGCCATATTTTGATCAGTTCTATTGAATGTAATCTTGAAAAAAAAAGTATAATGTATGTGTAATGCACTTCGAAGCATTTCAGACACTTTCCGATGGGATATAGTTGATGTGAAAGACTTCTTTAGTTTCATATTTGCTCGATTGACATTCCACCATTTTGGCTGCACTTAAATGCTTCAGCACAGTATTATTTTAAATTTAGTTAGCTAATGTAAATCTACAAGTTCCCCATCAAACTGCAGCGGCTCAAGGTTTATCAAGCTCATTTTTATTTAGTACTTGGATGTTGCTACTCTAAATCCCATTATTATAGCAGTGGTGATATCACATCTCGGGACATGCACAGATTTTGCCCACGTAACCTTTTCACTCCAAAATTATTTCCCTTTTTACAAGGGACGGGATGGCATGGTGGCGCAGCAGTGGAGTTGCTGCCACAGTGCTTGCAGCGCCAGAGACCCGGGTTCGATCCCGACCACGGGTGCTGTCTGTACATTCTCCCCGTAGGTTTTTTCCCGAGATCTTCGGCTTCCTCCCACACTCCAAAGACGTACAGGTTTGTAGGTTAATTGGCTTGACATAAGTGTAAATTGTCCCTAGCGTGTGCAGGATAGTGTTAATGTGCGGGGATTCACTGGTCAGTGCGGACCCGGTGGGCCAAAGGGCCTGTTTTCGCGCTGTATCTCTTAACTAAACTAAACATAAATGGCCATCACTCTATGCATTCTGTATGTTTGCCTTTGGAAAGCACTCCGCTAAGACCTGGTAAACCTCGTTCCGCTACGCATGTGATGAACTTAAAGAGACAGGTTCCCTGCTTCTGAACGTCAAGAGTCGCTGTGCCATCTCGTTCATGCTCCAGTGAAACGTTGAGCGCGGAAAAATAACATTACCGATGTCAGGTCCATTAACGGACCTGACATATGTCGAATCACTCGACCTTATTCTCACAAAATTAACGAGAAAGCGGATTTTAAAACGAGCACTATTCTCGCTTATCTCTCAAACCCCGACATGTACAAGTCCCTAATGAAAAGGGGTGCTGTCTCTTTTTTTTTTTTTAAAACAAATTGTTGCCAAAGTACTTGGCGGTCTTGAAGCCTTTTTTGGGGAAAATAAAGAGCAAGATCTTAAAATGTACACTTGCATGATATCAGCAGTTCGGCACTTAATCCCACTTTAATTCTTGGACTGTTAGCGTGATATCGGTCTTGGTAAATTTGATATTTTTCAAGAATATTGATTGTTCTCCTTTTCAGAGGTTGTGTGTAATCTTAAAAAAATAATAATAATTGTCAGTTTAAAAGATAGAGTTTCTATACATTTTGTTTAAAAAAAAAATAATGGCAATACATTCCAAAAACGAAAAATTGTAAATATGTATAGTTGTATTATGTAATTGGTAACATTGCCTGGAATTATTTTGAAACACCGATTTCTAATACTGCACCTTGCAACACTTGTATGGGGTTATATCCATAGATAAATGCAGGTAACAAAAGCACAGAGCTGGTTGTAAAATAAATGGAAATACATTTTTAAAAAGGTGAAAAAAAATTAAGAAAAAAAAACAAAACAGAAATCTAGAAGTCAGTATTTGACGTCTGTGATCCCTCTTGTATATCTGCACATGTGTACTGTGAATGGAAATGTTTTTCACAGGTATTATATTTGTCTTTACCAAACGTCAAGGCTGGTAAAGGAGTCGGGCATCTTTTTTTAAAAGCATGTTGGAATAAATTTTACAAACTTCATGTGTTTCCAGGATTTGTCTCATTCTCCTCGCTCTGGGTGTTGCAAGGCCAATCACCCACCCTCCCATCTTAATCGTTCACTTTATTATATATCTGGCTACTTTGAAGCTTTATCTGTAAACTTTATAACGGTGCACGGTGGCGCAGCGGTAGAGTTGCTGCCATACAGCGCTTTCAGCGCCAGAAACCCAGGTTCGATCCTGACTACGGGTGCTGTCTGTACGGAGTTTGTACGTTCTCCCCATGGGTGGGTTTTCTCTGAGATCTTCGGTTTCCTCCCACACTCCAAAGACGTACAGATTTGTAGGTAAATTGGCTTGATATAAATATAAAATTGTCCCTAGTTTGTGTACGATAATGTTAATATGGGGGGACTCGGGGGGGGGGGGGGGGCCGGAAGGGCCCGTTTCTGCACTGTATCTCTAAAACTAAAACTAAACTAAACCTTCCATCCCTGGCCCACTGTGGAGGTGCCGGGAATTGAACCTACAGTTGTGCAGCACGAGACCTGGTCTCAATGCTAACTGGGAGCAAGTTGGGTGTGTAGGATAGAGCTAGTGTACGTGATCACTAGTCAGTGTGGACTTGCCTGCTTCCGCGCTGTATCTCGAAGCTGAACTAAAAACACTCAACATAGATGAATGTTACTATGAAATTGAGCCTGGTGAGGCCGATTGGGAAGGAGACTGCCTAAGATAGAAAACTGAAACCCTGTATGTCAGGTATAACCTAGAGTGCTTTACAGTATACTCCTGCCAACTGTCCTTGGCTGGGCATGCCAAATCAGGTCTGTACATTCTTAAGTCAATGATTCAATGGTCTAAAAATAAGATAGACCAAATAGGAGGAAAACTAAAAACAGGATAATCCAAAGAGATAAATATACTTAAAATATGGAATTTTCCATCACAATATTTGAGGTTTAGGTTTATTATTGTCACGTGTACAGAGGTAACAGTGAAAAGCTTTGTTTTGCATGCTAGCCAAACAGATCCGGCGTACCTTGCACAGATACAATAGGTTCACACTCAAGTACAATGGATAGAGCCAAGGCGAAGATACAGAGTGCAGAGGATAGCTCTCAGCATTGTAACGCTTCAGTTCTTTAGACAAAGTCCAATGTCCTCAATGTGGTGAAGGTGAGTCGAACAGTACCCTAGCTTCTGGTAAGACTGTTCAGAAGTCTGATAACGGAGGGGAAGAAGCTGTTGCTGACTATGTTCAGGGAAGAGATAGATATGTAAGAAACAATCTACTGAAAGAATTGAGTGGCTATGGCAGCGTACTGCTTCAGACTCCGATTACATAGAGGGGGGGGGAGGATAAAGGTGGAGAACCGCCAGGAGGGAGGGGGAGGGGGAGATCAAAGGAGGACCTGGCACAGGATACTTTGTAACTTTGTCTGTGCCCTTTACGTAGTGACTATTTGCATACCTTGGGTACGCAAAATAAATAATTTCACAGTGACTTCACATGTGACAATAAATCATTCATTCATTTATTCATTCATGCCTTTCTCTATGAAGCTATTTGAATGCAAAATATAAGCGAGGATGCATGTACTCTTCAAACTGGAAGTGTGAGGTCTGTTACATTCACGTAACGAAGCGGGAAACATTAATTTAATGCTGAGGGAGGTCACTTCTAATATGTAGCACTGCAATGTCAGACTAGATCATTGTACTCAGGCCCCTGGAGTGAGACTTGCAATCACAACCTTCTGACCCCCCAGGTGAGAGTTTTACCCACCGAGCCTCTGCCCGCAAACATCATGACTCGACTGGGCGACACGGTGGCGCAGCCCTAGAGCCACTGCCTTACGGCGCCAGAGACCCGGGTTTGATCCTGATGATGAGTGCTGTCTGTACGGAGTTTGCACGTTCTCCCCCCTCCCCCCTTACCTGCGTGGGTTTACTCCGAGATCTTCGGTTTCCTCCCACACTCTAAAGACGTACAGGTTTGTCGGTCGTGTTTAAGAAAGAACTGCAGATGCTGGAAAAATCGAAGGTAGACAAAAATGCTGGAGTAACTCAGCGGGCGAGGCAGCATCTATGGGGAGAAGGAATGGGCAATGTTTCGGGTTGAGACCCTTCTTCAATCTGAAGGTGGTTCTTGACCCGAAATGTTGCCTATTCCTTCTCGCCATAGATGCTGCCTCACCCGCTAAGTTCCTCCAGCATTTTCGTCCACCTTCAGCTTTGCAGGTTAATTGGTTTGGTGTAAATGTAAAATTGTCCCCAGTGTGTGTAGAGTAGTGTTAATGTTCGATGCTCGCTGGTCTGTAGGACTCTGTGGGCCAAAGGGCCTGTTTCCTCTCTGTATCTTTAAATCTGCACTGAAATGTTTGGTGTTTCCTGAAGATTACTATTATGGATGGCCCTTGCCGACACAAACAGACAGTCTCACAGACCAGTGACTGATGCACTGCAGCTGGGGATTAGGAAAGTCTGGCAACCGCAGTTTGAAGAAAATCTTCGAAGCACTTCCCCAGTATAGCTGATCGATGACATTGACCATGTGATCTTTAGACTCTGCTGATGGAGAAGAGAAACCAGTTTGGAATCAAAGTTTTCCCAGGTGTATAATGAGTCAGCAAACCACTGCTATCTGGGAAAATGGAAAGAAAAAAGACAGTGGATGTTTCTGGGAAAGAAAGTTTACAACAGAAATCTGAGGGGCAACTTCGTCACGCAAACGGTGGTGGGTGTATGGAACGAGCTGCCGGAGGAGGTAGTTGGGGCAGGGACTATCGCAACGTTTAGGAAGCAATGGACAGGTACATGGATAGGATAGGCTTAGAGGGGTTTGGGGGCAAATACAGGCAGGTGGGACGAGTGTAGATGGGACGGTATGGGCAAGTTGGGCCGAAGGGCCCGTTTCCACACTGCATGACCCTATGACTATATGAAACGTGAATAATATTGGTCGTGAACATTGCACGGTATTTTAATTGAAAATCAGTAAACAGAAGAAGCTGGAAATCTGAAATATAGACAGAAAATGCTGTAAAGATTCAGCTGTTCACTCACTGGTAAAGTGTCTTTGCTGTGAACCATTAATTCTGTTTCTCTTTTCACAGATGCGCCTTGACCTGAAATGATTCCGGGTAGGTTTCCGACATATTCTATTGTCCTTATTGTCTCTGCTTTCAAGAGTGTGTCATGTAATGAACAGCTCACTGGATTGCAATAATGTTTTGTCGGAGTGTCCAGACAAAGGCGGCACAGTGGCGCAGCAGTAGAATTGCTACCTTACAGCACCAGAAACTCAGGTTCGACCCAGACTATGTACGGGATTTGCACGTTCTCTCTGTGAATGTGTGAATTTTCTCCAGGTGCTCCGGGTTTCTCCCTCATGCCAAATACATACAGGTTGTAGGTTAATTGACTTGATATAAATGTAAAATTGTCCCTAATGTGCATAGGGTAGTGTTAATGTGCGGGGATTGCTGGTTGGTGCGGACTCGGTGGGCCGAAGGGCCTGTTTCCGCGCTGTATCTCTGAACTAAGACAGAACTAAACGTGCAGGTTTGTTGGTTAGGTGGCTTCTGTAAATTGTCCCTAGTGTGTAGGATAGAACTACGGTACTTTAATTTTATATTTCATGTATCTTGTGTTTTACGACTGTTGGCTGATCAATTTTCCCCCTGGGATAAATAGAGTTCTATTGTACTATATCGTATGGTATCGGATAATGAAAACCACACAGGAATTTCACTCGGATTAGTGTTATCTACAATGATACTTCTACATTAAGCCATCTCAGCCACTGATCAACAAAGACTCCAGCAACCTTATGAAGGTAATGTGGAGAGTGGATGTGAACCAGTAGCAACCTGTACCACATTCATGAAGTCACGAAGAGTTCAATACACTTATTGTCAATTCTACGGGTGGAGAACTTTATGAGTCAGTCCTGTTAATTGGTTCTTGGTTACTTGGTCCTCCAAAATATTCCAACTGGAATTTAAACTGGAGGTGGTGAAGGGAGGGGTTTAGCCAGAGAGGGTTATTGGGAAGAAAGTGCCACTTTAAACTTAGTTGCATCTGGCTGGGCAACCGTGGCTTGGTGGAGATTATTCCATGCTTTAATAGTGCGTGGAAAGAACGAATTGCTGTACACATCTGTCTTTGAGGCTGGGACCACAAATTGGATCAAATGCCCTCGTCTGCTCCTAATTGGTTTGGGGTTGGTGTAGGTCAGTGAACCACAAAGAGATCTTCGTGCTTGCTCCACACGCTCCTTTTCAGCATATGTGTGGTTGGATAAGGGTGTTGGCCAGGTTGTGCAAACCCCTTCTATAGTCAAGTGTCAAGTGTCAGGAGTGTTTCATCCAAACATAGAAAATAGGTGCAGGAGTGGGCCATTCAGCCTTCGAGCCAGCACCACCATTCAATATGATCATGGCTGATCATCCAAAATCAGAGCCCCTGTTCCGGCTTTTTCCTCATATCCCTTGATTCCCTTAGCCCTAAGAGCTAAATCTAACTCTCTCTTGAAATTGCCATAGACACCGACAATGGAACAACGACATTCTTACTTGCAGCAACAATAACAGGCCTGTGAACACAGAACCACGGTGGCGCAGCGGCAGAGTTGCTGCCTTATCCCCCTGTCCCACTTAGGAAACCAGAACGGAAACCTCTGGAGACGTTGCGCCCCACCCAAGGTTTCCGTGCGGTTCCTGGAGGTTTTTGTCCTCCGGCAACCACCTTCAACTAGCATCGCAACCGGCTTTGACTAAAAAATTACCGATTTTTAAAAGGGAAACCACTTTCGGCCATTAGGGAGACTGGAAAAAACCTCCGGGAACCGCACGGAAACCTTGGGAGGGGCGCAAAGTCTCCAGAGGTTTCCGTTCATGTTTCCTAAGTGGGACAGGGGCATTACAGCGCTTACAACGCCAGAGACCCAGGTTCGATCCTGACTATGGGTGCTGTCTGTATGGAGTTTGCACGTTCTCCCGTGACTGAATGGGTTTTCTCCGAGAAATTCGCTTCCTCCCACTCTCCAAATTGTCCCTTGTGTTGATGAGCGGGGATCGCTGATCAGCGCGGGCTCGGTGGGCAGAAGGGCCTGTTTCCACACTGTGTCTCGAAACCTAAACCTCTTTAAAGATAACAAAAATAAACAAAAAAAATTAAACAAATCAAAAACCCCCATATTGGTGAGAAAAAAAACAGACGTCCTTAGTGCAACCAAGATAGTTCATAGTTTACTTAGCTTTGGACTGTTTTAGACCCTGGTGGTTGGAGGTCACGATTTTCACACTCCTGCACCTTCGTCCTGGTGGTAGGAATGAAATGAGCATTGCCAGCGTGGTGTGGGTCTTTGGTGATGCTGGCTACCCTTTTGAGGCAGTGCCTCCTCTAAATCCCTTCGATGGTGGGGAGGTCAGAACCCGTGATGGATTGGGCAGTCTGCAGAAGGGTCTCGACCCAAAACGTCGCCTATCTCCTTCGCTCCTTAGATGCTACTGCACCCGCTGAGTTTCTCCAGCCTTTTGTGTACCCAACAGATCAGACTTTCCTTGAGGTTAAGAATGTGCTACCACCATGAGCAGTGTGCAGAGTTGGATGAAGCTTCTAGCCTTTGGGAGCAAATTCTGCAGGCTAGAAATCCTGCAAAGTGTGAAAACATGCAAAGATGCAGGCGGCAAAGTGGCAGAGATGATTAAGCTGCAGCCTCACAGCGTCAGAGACCCAGGTTTGATCCTGACCTCGGATGCTGTCTGTGTGGAGTTTGCTTGTTCTCCGTGTGAACGCTTGGCTTTCCGAAGGGGCTGTTTCCACACTGTAACTCTAAAGTACAAGCCTTGGAGAAGAAAGTTTAGAAATGTAATCACTTTCATCGATTAATCATGGGTAATTAGTCCTCAATCTTTCTTTTTGGAACAATTAAGTAATCAAAGCAGCCTTAGCACCCACTGAACCGGTATTTGTTTGATCTGGTGTAGGTTCAGAAAGTGCATTCATTTGAATGGAGGCAACAACTTCAATGAAGTGAAGTAAGTATTAGATCATTTATTGTATGTGTAGATAGAAACTGCAGATGCTGGTTTAAACCGAAGATAGACACAAAATGGTGGAGTAACTCAGTGGGACAGGCAGCATCACTGGAGAGAAAGAATAGGTGACGTTTCGGGTCGAGACCCTTCTACAGACTGAGAGTCAGGGGAGGGGGAGATAGAGGTAAGGAAGTGTAAGGTGTGAGACCGAGACATCAAATGGGATGGAGATCAAGGAAAATGCAGAATAGATCATTATTAGCAAGGGAGAACGTAAAAGCTCCGTACAGACAGCACCCGTAGTTAGGATCAGACCCAGGTCCCTGGCGCTATAAGGCAGCATCTCTACTGCTAAGCCTCCGTGATGGGCAAAAGTAAGAATAGTAGGTTTCACCGAGGCAGTACAGAGTTGCCATGTATCCGGCGCCACCTAATGGCCTTCTAGTCTCAAGTTCTTAAAAGTATAGCTTTATCAGGGCCTTAAAGACCCATTGTCTTGGAGGAGGCATTGGGCCGGTTTGCAGAGCTCAGCCTGGCCTGGTGATGCTGTCAAAAGTCCTCCACCGCTGCTCTGCCGATCCACCTGATGCCTAGGCTGCTGCAAGGCCTCCTGCGGCCCACTCCGCCAATACCTCGACCCACCGTCCCCTCGCCTCACATAGCCACCGCTCAGCCTCCATGTACTGGTCACCTCCTGCAGCCCATCTCTGAACCACCAGAGGGCGTGGGTAGTGAGCCCACACCAGCATCAATTTTCCCCATTGCCATTAACCTGATACCTCAGTCCATGCATGCACCGTAAAACATCACGCATGACTTTAATCCTATCTTACTCACTTTAGTTCAGTTTTGAGTAAAACACGGAAACAGGCCATTCGGCCCACCGAGTCCACACCGACCAGCAATCCCCTCACACTAGCAATATCCTACATACACTTGGGACAATTTACAATTTTACCAAGCCAGTAAAACTACAAGCCTGCACGTCTTTGGAGTATGGGAGGAATCCGGAGCACCCGGAGAAAACCCACACAGGTCACGGGGAAAATGTACAAATTTCATATAGACAGCTCCAATAGTCAGGATCGAACTAGGGTCTCTGGCGCGGTAAGGTGGCAACTCTACCGCAACGCCACTGTGCCGCACTTGTTGATGAAATGCCCACCCAACTAAATTCATGCCATACTGATGAGATATATTCATCCATTTTTGGAAGTAGGGAGGTTGTGAAAGGGCCTAAAAAACCACAAACTGGTTCAAAACGTGTCTTCATGGACACATTCCTTTCCCACGAGCTCCACATTTAGTTCTTAACTACTGACAAAGGAATCTCTATGATTAGTAGTCAAGCTCACACAGATCATTGTTCCAGGCAGAACAGCCAATATTCTAGTAGATCGTTGGGGTCAAGGAAAGAGCGTTCACGTTGCGGGCCCTGTTTCCACCAATCTTTCCACCGCCACGCACAAGACACAAGAAGTGGCAAGACAGACACCATTGTATGCAGATGATGAGAAGTGTGTTCAGCTCTGGCTGAACAACTTCTAATCTTGTGTGATGACTCGATAAAGCCCCTGTCCCACTTTCAAGACCGAACTCACAACCTCTGCCGGGTTTGGTCGCCTAATTATAGGAAGGATGTCAACAAAATAGAGAGAGTACAGAGGAGATTTACTAGAATGTTGCCTGGGTTCCAGCAACTAAGTTACAGTGAAAGGTTGAACAAGTTAGGTCTTTATTCTTTGGAGCGCAGAAGGTTAAGGGGGGACTTGATTGAGGTCTTTAAAATGATGAAAGGGATAGACAGAGTTGTCGTGGATAAGCTTTTCCCATTGAGAGTAGGGAAGATTCAAACAAGAGGGCATGACATGAGAATTAAGGGACAGAAGTTTAGGGGTAACATGAGGGGGAACTTCTTTACTCAGAGAGTGGTGGCTGTGTGGAATGATCTTCCTGCAGAAGTGGTGGAGGCAGGATCGATTTTAACATTTAAAAGTAAAGTGGATAGGTATATGGACGGGAAGGGAATGGAGGGGTATGGTCTGAGTGCAGGTAGATGGAACTAGGGGAAAATAAATGGTCGGCACGGACTGGAAGGGCCGAGAAGGCCTGTTTCCTTGCTGTAATTGTTATATGGTTTATATAGTTTGTCTTTAACTCATACTCGCAGGTCGTAGTAGGTCATAGGTAGGTCGTTGCAGGTCGTGATGCTAGTCGTAGGCACTCGTGGCATCAAGTATGTCGGGGCTTTTTTTCAACATGATGAAAAATGTCCATGAGTAAAAAAGGTCATGAAAGAGGGACGGGCCCTTAAGAAGAAGTAGATCTTTATAAAAAAAGGATCTTTTCAAATCAAATCAAACAAACTTTATTGTCATTTAGAAATACATCGATATATGTAATTCCAAACGAAATCCCGTTGCATTTGACTCCCCGTGCAACATGATAATAAACAGAAGGATAACATGGATAAAATGGATAAAAAGATAAAATAGTAAGATTAAACGAGAACTTACCAGTTTGAAGTTTGATCTTTATTTTATGAGGAGTTGCGATGAGGGATTTCGTGAAGAACCCGCCAGCGCGCATGCGCGACATCTCTTCAAAGCAGCGGTGTGGAATCACAGAACCAACAAACCAAAGAAATGACTTGTGATAGTAAGATTGAAGAGACTCTAGTTACCAGTTGACTTTATGATCGAGGGTTGGGAGCGGAGGGCACGAAATCCCTCATCGCAACTCCTCATAAAATAAAGATCAAACTTCAAACTGGTAAGTTCTCGATTAATCTTACTATTTCATTTCGGAGTCACGTGAGTGACTTCGTGAAGACTTCAAAGCTCTGTGATTACACGCCCTGGACAACGTCCATGCTATCACACACGCCACGATAAGGATGGACAGGAGTAATCAAAATTTTCAGACTGCTGTTCTGAAAAATTATAATATTTATTAATAATAACAAAAGAAAAAACCCCTCACTGGGGAATAGTCGAATGTTCTCGGCCTGCATTCAGTACAGCTTCTGCGAACATTCCAGGAGCGGTAATAGGTTTATTATAAAACCGCTGAAAAGTGGCTTCACTGGCCCATCCCGCTGTGGCTAGTATATGGTCCATGGGCACCTCCATGACCTTTGCCGCCGACGTTGATGCAGCCCTGGTGGAATGGGATTTAAATACATTAGTATCTATACCTGCTTCGTTCAAGACGATTCTGAGCCATCTGGAGATAGTCTGTACCGTCACTCTATGGTGAGGTCTCTTATGGCTGATTAGCAAGTATTGCTCCATTCCCCTTAATTTCCGCGTCACTTTAATATAGTGGCGGATGTGGGTGGCTAAACATAGCCTGGCATCAGCGGGGTATGCTGGAAACACCAGCTGCAGCCCTGTGAATCCAGGCCTGTGCTGTTTAAGCAATTCATCAATAAAGAAAATAACCTTTTCAGGGGTAGAGATCATTCTATCAATCTTGATCTTGTGAAGAGTCTGTACCCTTTGTGCCGAAGTAAGTGCCAATAACATCACCAACTTCAGGGTGAGTTTGTCCAATTCAAGCCCAATCATGGGCGACCACGTCCTGAGCAGGGTCAGTACATTCCCAATATCCCAGGTGACGTTGTAACGCGGTCTAGGCGGATTGGAATTGAACATTCCCTGCATCAGTTTGGACACCAGTTTATTGGATCCTACCTCCAAATTGAGGTAGTATGATAGTGCGCTCCTGGCGCTGTTGATGGCACTATAGCTGAGGTGTTCGTCATGATGTAACCCCGCAAGGAACTCCAGCACATCTGTGATTGAAACGGAGTCATATGCAATGTCCAAGCGGCCGCAGTAGGTTTCCCATTTCCTGATGTGCGATAAATATTGCCGTCTTGTGGACTCCCTGCATGATGCTCCCATGGTATCCATGGTCCTCGATGATAGGCCATACTTCAGTAATGGTCTGTTCAAATCCTGCAAGCCAATAAATTCAAATGACTATGGCAGGGGTGTGGTTCCCCTGAAACGGGGTTCGTCACCAATTGTGGGCAACCCTCTAAGAGGACCCATGGTTGACTGATCATGCCAAGGACCACCGGATACCATGACTGAGTAGGCCAGTCGGGTATGATAAGAATGCCATTAGCAGCATCTAGCTGGATTTTCCGCAATACCCGACTGATGAGGCAAAATGGGGGAAATGCATAGAAAAACCATTTCCCCCAGTCTAGCGAGAAAGCGTCCATCGCCATTGCCCCAGGATCTGGCTCCCATGATACATATGTTGGTACTTGATGGTTTAACCGTGACGCAAAAAGGTCAATATCCGGCTTACCAAATTTGGCTGTAATTTGTTCGAATATTTGGGAATTCAACATCCAATCGATGTTGTCATTGAATTTCCATGACCTGGTGTCCGCCACTGTGTTGAGCTTACCTGGTAAATAGGTAGCTGAAATCCAAATATTCCTTTGAATACACCAGAGCCAAATTGTATTCGCCAATTCATCACATGAAATTGACCTGGTACCACCCATATGATTTAGATATGCCACCGCAGTGGTGTTGTCTATTTGGAGACGGACATGAGTGTCAGTAAGGTTTGAACAATAAGCTCTAAGTCCGTGGAATGCCCCAAGCATCTCCAAATAATTTATCCCTTGTGTTAAGAAAAGGGTAGATTCTAGTGAATCCCATCTGCCCCCACAACTAGTGTTGTTGTCCGTAGCTCCCCAGCCATGGGAGCTTTACATCTGTTTGTAAGTATACCACCGGACGAGGCACAATGATGGGTTTAAATGAGTTATGGATATTGTCAATCCACCATTGTAACTCAATTTTTGCCTTTAGTGGCAGCTGCATAGGTCTATCAAAATGTCCAGCATTCAATTTCAATGCTGAAATCTTGGATCTTTGTAAATTTTGATAATGTAAAGGTCCGAATTGAGCAGCTGGAAAAACTGCTACAATTTTCCCAATTACCTTAGCAGTTTGTCTGATTGATGGTATACTGGCGCAGACCAGGTTCTTGCATGTTAGAATGACATCCCCAACCTTGTTAGTTGGTATGGTGACAATCATGTGATTGGAATCTATCGTGAACCCCAGATAGTCCATGATCTGTGAAGGACAGAACTTTGATTTATCTGGATGGATAATAAATCCCATTTTTTGGAATATTTCCACGGTGGCTGAAACTGCCAATTTTGCTGATTCCAATGTGTGCCCAATAATGAGGATATCATCTAGATAAGCCATGACCGTGTGATTTGCCCTCCTCAGTGTGGCTAACACTGGTTTAAGTAATTTGGTAAACAATCTAGGGGCTGTGGTAAGCCCATTGGGCAAAGCTTTATATTGCCAAAGTTGATCCATCCAGATGAATTTCAAGAACTTCCTGTGATGTTTCTGAACGGATACTGAATAGTATGCATCTTTCAAGTCAATGCATGCCATGAAGCAGCCCTCAGAAATCAAAGATTTGGCTGTTTCAAACGTGTCCATTTTGAAATGGGTGTATTGTACAAAGGTATTCAAATGGGTTAGATCTATAATGACCCGACATCCACCATCTTTTTTGGTTTTAGTAAATATATTGGAAACAAACTCAATCGGCTCATGTGTGGTTCTTTCTATCACACCTTTCTCTAGTAGCCTTAATATTTCAGCATAGCCTACTGCTGTTTCCTTCCTGGAAAGTGCAAATCTGCGATTCGGCATATGCTGAGGTGGAGGAATTTGGCCATTTGTGAACTCAATCTCATAACCCTGAATACTTTGTAAAATAAACTCATCCGAGGTGATGTTTTCCCATGCCTTCTTGAACCCCCGTAGCCTACCCCCAACATGTGAGGTTAGACATGCCAGTGCATGAAACCCAGACCGCCTTACCTTCATGGTTATCGGTGGTCCCTGGCGTGTTTGGTGGGACGTGGAGGTGCTTGGTTGCGCTGGTAGTAAGGAAACCGCATTTTCCATGCTGGCCGTTGAGGGCCTAGCCCTAAAAAAGGCCTGGGCTGTTGAGGCTGCTGGTGCATAGGAGGCGCCGGAACGTAGGTCCTTGCTGGCCTTTCAGTATGACCTCGTGGCCTGAAAAAAAGGTGTTTTCTTGGCCGTCTGTCTGGTCATGGTGTGTGACCTCATCAGACCCATTGTTTTTGCATGGTCATCTAGCTCTTTGACCTGCTTCGGGAGGTCTTCTCCGAATAGCTGTCTGGGTGGTGGTGTTGGAGGTGCTCTACATATTCCCGCAAATTTGGGGTTTAATGTGGGCTTAATAATGCTTTTTCTAAAAGCATTAATTTCGTATTGCGTGTTGCAAAGTAGAGCCAGGGCATCCTCCTGTTCGGTGTTTAGATCCACTCCATCCACCGACCTTGCAAACGCGGTTATCCCAGATGTAAGCAACTTCAGGATTCTTTGTAATTTCACTTCCTGAGTTCGAATGCCTGGGCTGATATTGCCCCAAATAGGCATGTTGACTATAGGCACATTGAGCGAATTGCAATTGCCCGGCGCCTTATGTCTATCCATGGCCTTTGCAAGGACCTCCTCCTGTAGCTGATGGTTCGTGAGGAAATCTATGGTAGCAGCCAACTTGGAGTCGAGGGGTTGTCCCGTTGATATGGGTAATCCAAACTTGGCTGCCACGTCCAGGAGTTCTTCCTGGGGAACTTCAGGTGCAACTGGGGCATGTACCAAGATTTCCTCCTCTTCTGGCCTCATGCTACCCATAGATGATGGGGATATGTTCATGAGTCCCCTGGAACTGTGAGTTTCCTGTCTTTGGTTGAGCAGGAGTTGTTCCATGATCCTCTCCATCCGGTCTATGCGCCCTTCATCGTGCGTGAATGGGCGGTTAGAGTCCTCATGCCCGAAGGAACTTCTGAGGCTCCTATCATCGGCCCGTACCTCATCGAGGTAATGTCGGTGCCGTGACGATAAGTCGCTACCAGCCGCCTCAGCGAAACTGAACGACTCCCGCGCGGATCTGCTCATACGCCTTCTTTTGGCTGAGCTGTATCCGGCTGCCTCTGAGATCATAGGCGGCGAAAAGTCGGCACCCGACGCCTCGGCGTGGTGAACCGACATCCGCGCGGGCTTGCCGACTGTCCTTTTCCTGGACCCAGACGGCGTACGGTCCCGTCCAGCCCCGAGCGGGGGAAGCGGTGACCGTGGCGAGACTCCACCTGTGTGACTGCTCCTGGCCCAACTAGGTGGTGAATCTCTACTGGCCCTCCTTGGTCTGCCAGTGGACTCAGGTCTCGTTGATGCACCAGGCTGCAATCTAGCGGCTCCTGGTGAATCCTCTGCCCGTAAAGGGCTGGGTTCTCGAGCTCTATCCCTGGCTCTGCTATGAGGGCTCAGGGAGAAGGGCCGTGCAGCAGCACGTAAACCCTTTTTGCTCACCTCTGCCAATGATCCAGTTGGCGAGAGAGAAATGGAGTCAGGGTCCACCTGCTCCGGCGCTGTTCCGACTTCTTGCTCTGCGGGAACTCCGCTAGAGCTCAGCTGTGTCGGTAATTCGGGTCCTGTGACTACAGGGCTCCCCGATTTTCGCGCCTTTTTCCCGGTCCTTCCAGCAGGTGCTGTAGAAGGGAGCTCCGGGCTCGGTGGCCGACAGGTCCTAGCGGATGTCCTGCGGCTCTTACTCCTTTTGTCCATGGTTTTCTGTAGGGAAAAATACACAAACAGACAAACCCAACCAGCTCAAGGTTGGTTATACTTACCTGAGTTGGTCCTTTTGAGGGCTGGTGAGGAGCCGCGCTCCTCCTCCAGCCGTCGATTGCAAATGCGAGCGACGATATGTCGCGCATGCGTGCTGGCGGGTTCTTCACGAAGTCACTCACGTGACTACGAAATGAAATAGACAATGGTGGCAGCCCATTACATGACATTACATTTTGGTCCAATACCTCAACATTACAAGGACGTACAGACGTAAGTACTTAGGGTAATTGGCATGGTTTAATTGGAAATTATCCCTCGCGTGTGTGTGTAGGGTGGTGTTAATGTGCGCGGATCGGTGGTCGGCATGGGCTTGGTGGGCCGAACGTGTCTACAACTGAAAGCTGCGGACACAAGGAACTGCAAATACAGGTTTACAAAAAAAAAGACACAAAGTGCTGGAGTAACTCAGTGGGTCAGACAGCATCTCTGGAAAACATGGCTGTTTCGACCCTGAACATCACCTATCCATGTCCTCCAGAGTTGCTGCCTGGCCTGCTTAGTTACTCCAGCACTTTGTGCCCTTTTGTGTATTATCCAGCACCTGCAGTTATTTGTTTCAGCATCTCTGGAGAATATGGATAGGCAACGTTTCAGGTCGGGAAAGGTCTGACGAAGGGTCTCGACCCAAAACATCGCTTGTCCATGTTCTCTACAGATGCTGCCTGACCTGCTGAGTTACTCCAGCACTTTGAGTCCAAAGGCTGTCTAGTTAGCCTTTCACCCTGGGTCAGGGTTGTCAAACCGCCATTAGGGACATCTTCCACACAATGTCCCATTGCCAGGTTTTCTTCCCTGTCATTCTTTCTGCTGGAGCTGCCGAGTTTTTGTTTTGAAAGCTAATAGTTCAAATTTAATTCCACTCAAATTCTCTGGCAGCCTGCCCGGGTGTCTGGAGAAAAGCTTTATCGGCTGAGTGTTAGATAACAGTTTCCTCGCCGTAAAATGACAGCTTGCGAGGCGGAACACAGCAGGCTCCATATCTGAAAATCTCTCAGAGTCAAAGTGGCAACATCGTTGAATGAAGCAGGTCCATGAATACTTGGCATTCATCATAACTGGCTAAATCTATATTTAGAGATTTTTTTTTACTTAGAGAAGTAACCCTTGCATTCCCTCTCTCTCCATCCCTCCCCCACCCAAGCCACCCAAAGCCGTCCTGTTGAGTCTCATTGTCTGTAACTCGTTTGCACCAAGGCCACAGGAAGCAATGGCCTGTTCCCTTTACCATCGTTACTTTTATGCAAATCTTTCTTTTTTTTGTTCCATCTCTCTTTATATCACCGTATATATCTCTTGTTTCCCTTTCCCTGACTCTCAGTCTGAAGAAGGGTCTTGACCCAAAACGTCACCTATTCCTTTTCTCCAGAGATGCTGAATGACCCGCTGAGTTACTCCAACTTTTTGTGTCTATCTTTGGGTTTAAACCAGCATCTGCAGTTCCTTCCTGCACATGACTCTATATTTAGTTGAGTTTCGTTTGGAGATAGTATGCGGGAACAGGCCCGTCCACCAGCGATCCCCGCACATTAACACTATCCTACACACACTGGGTCCAATTTTACATTTATGCCAAGCCAATGAGCCTACAAACCTGTACGTCTTTGGACTGTGGGAGGAAACCGGAGATCTCGGAGAAAACCCACGCAAGTCACGGCGAGAACATACAAACTCCGTACAGACAAGCACCCGTAGTCAGCATTGACCCCGGGTCTCTGGTGCAGTGAGGCTGCAACTCTACCGCTGCACCACTGTGCCGCCCACGGCCCAAGGGTATTAAATATTTAGCAAATTCCAGCCTTTTGCTAACAGAATTTCACAGTGCTGAACGATTTCTTCACACAAAGAGTATTCATCATATCAGGGAAGGGATAAAGAGAATATTGTCTTCCACCGTGATTTGTTTTGCATTGCTTGAAGGGGCAGTGGACACACATTAATCCCAATTCCCCAAATTAAATAAATATTTGAAAAGTATTTTAAATTAGCAAGTCTTTGGGGAATGACCAAGGGGATCAGTTGGATGCCTCTTTCAAAGAGCTATCACTTGAATGCTGAAACAGCGTCCTTGTTCACTACTTGGCTTGTATTCAGTGAGTTCGTCATATGGTACGGACACGAGGTAGGTGAATTTCTTTCTGGATTTCTCCTGCCAAAGGAATCAGTTGTCACTGTCCACAGCATCAGCTTTTTAAAATAACCTTCGTGCGGCACCGTAGCGCAGCGATATCGTTGCTGCCTCACAGCGCCAGAGACCCGGCTTCCATCCTGACTACAGGTGCTGTCTGCACGGAGTTTGCACGTCCTCCCCGCGTGGGATTTCTCCGGGGTCTGCGGTTTCCGCCAACACTCCACAGACGTACAGGTTTGTAGGTCATTTGGCTTGGTGTAAGTGTAAATTGTCCCTAGTGTGTAAGATAATGTTGGTGTGTAGAGGTCCCTGGACAGCGCGGACTCGGTGGGCCGAAGGGCCTGTTTCCGCGCGGCCTTTCTAAGCTAAACTGAACTAAAAATCTTCTATGCCTAGGAGTGCATGAGGATGAGGGGTGATCTTAAAGCGGTGTACAAAATCATGGGAGGAATAGATCAGGTAGACGCAAGGAATCTCTTGCCCAGAGTAGGGGCATCGAGAACCAGAGGACATGGGTTTAAGGTAAGTGGGGAAAAGATTAAATAGGAACCTGAGGGGTAATGTTGGGTGGTGGGTTTATGGAACGAGTTGCCAGAGAAGGTAGTTGAAGCAGGTACTATCGCAATGTTTAAGAAACATTTGGACAGGTACACCTGATAGAACAGGTTTAGAGGCATTTGGACCAAACGCTAGCAGGTAGTACTTGTGTAGATGGGAAATTGTGGCTGGTGTGAGCAAGTTGGGCCGAAGGGCCTCTTTCCACACTGTTAGGCTCTACAACTCTTTTAGAAATCTGGGCACTTGATTAGTTTTAGTTTTTAAACTTTAGAGACACAACGTGATTCATGGCTGATCTAACTTCCCCTCTCAACCCCATCCTCCTGCATTCACCCCATAACCCCTGACACCCAAACTAATCAAGAATCCATCAATCTCCATCTTGAAACTATCCATTGACTTGGCCTCCACAGCCATCTGTGGCAATGAATTCCACAGATTCACCACCCTCTGACCAAAGACCTTGATACACGTGACAAAACCAAACTCAAACTCAAGCTCAAGCGGAGATGGCTATATCTTTCCTGAGAGTGGACTGGTACAAATAACCATGTTTGCCTTCCTGGTTCACTTATATTTCCCAAGGAAGGACCTCCTGTTCTCCGAGCCAGTACTAGACTGATTCCTGGGATGTCAGGACTGTATTATGAAGAAAGACTGGATAGACTCGGTTTATACTCTGTAGAATTTAGGAGATTGTGAGGGGATCTTATACAAACTTACAAAATTTTTAAGGGGTTGGCCAGGCTAGATGCAGGAAGATTTTTCCCGATGTTGGGGAGGTCCAGGACAAGGGGTCACAGCTTAAGGATAAGGGGGAAATCCTTTAGGACCGAAATGAGAAGGACTTTTTTCACACAGAGAGTGGTGGGTCTCTGGAACTCTCTGCCACAGAGGGTAGTTGAGGCCAGTTCATTGGCTATATTTAAGAGGGAGTTAGATGTGGCCCTTGTGGCTAAGGGGATCAGGGGGTATGGAGGGAAGGCAGGTACGGGATACTGAGTTGGATGATCAGCCATGATCATATTGAATGGCGGTGCAGGCTCGAAGGGCCGAATGGTCTACTCCTGCACCTAATTTCTATGTTTCTATATCATGTGACCACAGGTTGACTCTCAACGGGTCTGGCAATTCTACCAAGCCTTCACGTGCAGTTCAAGATGATGGCAAGCCACCACATACTCTGTGGAAATTAGTCATGGAAGACTGCTAGACTCAGGTCTCGGGAATGAATACATGAGGACCATCTCCTCTTCATCCACCACATAAGACAGGAGCTTTGTGTAAGGGACCTCCTGGCTCCCGTTGGCATTGATCTCACCCGTCCCACAAGGTGTGCAGAGTTCACACGGACGTCGTGATGCCTTCGAGAGAGGTGAACACTCGCTTGTTTATAACATGTCAAAGCTTGGGTTGGCTCAGCTGTGTATCCGAGTTTATATTCCAGTTTCCTGGCATCTTTCCTGCTTAGCTGTAGGAAACTTTCATGCAACTGAACATTAGATAACGATTTACCGAAAAAATATTTTAAAATGTCAGAAACCTGTTTTCAAAATCTTCCCTCGGCTCAAGGTTAAAATCCTTTGCAAGGAATCAGTTTTCCCCACTTCCGCCCACATGACGTGTTGTTTAAGAAAGAATTGCAGATGCTGGAAAAATCAAAGGTAGACAAAAATGCTGGAGAAACTCAGCGGGTGAGGCAGCATCAATGGAGCGAAGGAATAGGTGACAATAATGGTGGGGAACGTCACCTATTCCTTCGCTCCATAGATGCTGCCTCACCCGCTGAGATTCTCCAGCATTTTTGTCTATAAGCCACTTAAGGGGCTGTCCCACTGTACGAGCTAATTCAAGAGTTCTCCCAAGTTTCCGCTGATTCGAACTCGGAGATTTACGGTAATGGTCGCTCATAGGTACTCGGGGCTCTCGTGGACATTTTTCAACGTGTTGAAAAATCTTCACGAGTCTTCCCGAGCTTACCGCGTTTCCTGAGTACCTGCCGTTAGCGTTACGAGCCGCTAAGGGACGTCCCGAGCTCCAACATACCCGCTACGTACATTCTACGTGCTTCCACGAGTTTGATTTTTTTAAAACTCGGGAGAGCTCTTGAATGAACTCGTACAGTGGGACAGGGCCTTTACTTGACAGTCATTTTTAATCAATAGGCATGTTATGGTGTCATGGACCAACTAATGTTGAGGAATTAAACGATTGCCCAGATGATTGCAGACTGTTTCATCAGCATAGTGCGGCACAGTGGCGTAGCGGTGGATCTGCCTCACAGCACCAGAGACCCAGGATTGATCCTGACTACAGGTGCTGTCTGCACGGAGTTTGTACGTTCTCCCCGTGACCCACGTGGGTTTTCTCTGGGAGCTCTGGTTTCCTCCCACAATCCAAAGACGTACAGGTTTGTAGGCTAATTGACTTGGTAAATCTGTAAGTTGGCCCCAGTGTGTGTAGGATAGTGTCAGTGTGTGGGGATCGCTGGTCAGTGCGGACTTGGTGGACTGAAGGGCCTGTTTCTGCACTGTATCTTTAAACTAAACTCAACCAAATATTGTCATGTGTAGGAAGGAACCATCTCTAAACTAAACTAAACTATACTAGTCTTTCTCCCCTGCGTAGCCGGCAAGCAATTTTCTTCTTGACAACAAGGATCACCGCCTGTGATTGGCTAGTTTTATTTCTTTATTGGCATGAGTCAGTGCGAAAATAGCTAATGGGGCGCAATGCAAGAGGCACAACTAGTTAATGCAGTGAGTGGTAAATGGATGTAGACACAAGGAACTGCAGATGCAGGCATTTGCATAGAATACAAAGTGCTGGAGTAATTCAGCGGGTCAGGCAGCAACTCTGTGGGACATGGATAGGTGATGTTTCAGGTTGGGACCCTTCTGATTCAGTCTGAAGAAAGGTCCCGACCTTTGAAACATTGCTATCCATGTTCTCCAGAGATGCTACCTGAGCCGCTGAGATACTAATTGAAAAATACATAAGTCCGAAGACGGGTCTCGACCCGAAACGTCACCCATTTCTTCCATCCAGATATGCTGCTTCTCCCGCTGAGTTACTCCAGCATTTTGTGTCTATCTTCGGATTAAACCAGCATCTGTAGTTCCACCTTACAACAGGAAGACTCTGCTTGATTTCCCAGTTTGCGGTGGAGTTCGTCAGTCAGTTGGTTTTTGCACCAGATGGCAAAACTGCCTGGAGACCGTTCCCATCACCACAAACAGGAGGTGATGAGAAAGACCACAGGATCCGGGCAGGCAGCCCACCAGAAAATGGAGCAGGTGCCGGCACTCCCCAGCAATGTCCTTGGGCTCTTCAGTGCAACAATGACCGTGTTATCTGTTGGCTGTATGATATACAGTGATGTGGATACCATGGAACCTTCTTTTTGTAATATTTTTTTATTTGAAGTAAACCGTTTACAATGTAAAGCTTACTTTATAAACTAACACCTTAATTCAATATTACTACAAATAACATATCAATACTTAATATCTTCTATTTTTTGGAAATAAAGAAAAAGATATATAAAAGAGAAAAGAAAAAAGAGTAAATAAAAAGGAATAAAAAATTCTTCCCACATACTTCAATCGTAAATAAAAAGAAAATAAAAAGGGAAAATTTGAAAAACAAAAATATTACATATATATAAACAAAAACTAAAGTCATTATACGAAATACTATTTCATTCAGAAATATCTCTAATAAATGCACAATAATATCAAATATAAGTAAGTTATTCGCATCGGATCCGTAGGGTGTCCGTCGAGCCGTGATTCCAAGAATAGCTACTTTTCTAAATACTGTATATATGGAGACCATATCGATTCAAAAGAATTATACCTGTCCAAAAGGACAAATCTAATTCTTTCCAAATTCAACGTCTCCAACATCTCTGCTTTCCACATTTTAATTGTTGGGGATAATGTTCCCTTCCAAAATTTAAGTATCATTTTTTTCCCTATTATTAAACAGTAATCAAAAAAAATTCTTTGATTAACCGTGAGTACCAAATTTGGCTCCGGGATTCCGAATATTATTAATTTTGGGTCTGGGTCGAGTTCAACCTTAAGAACTTCCGAAATAACTTTAAAAATTTCAATCCAATAATAATTCAACCGTGGACACGTTACCAAACTATGTATTAAATTTGCTTCAAGATTCTTACATTTATCACAAATAGAGGAGAGACTAGGAAAAATACTTTTTAATTTGGTTTTCGAGTAGTGTAATCTATATATAACTTTAAATTGTATCAGTGTATGTCTGGCATTCAAAGAACACCAATGTATTCTTTGTAAGCATTCTTCCCAAGTTTCTTTTGTTATAGGTAATCCAATTTCATTTTCCCATGCTTGACGATATGTTTCAGTTGTTGGGTTCTCTTTATCTAAAATAATATTGTATATATAAGCTATAAGCTTATCCGTATTTGGATGTAAATTAAACAGCTCATCTAATAAGCCTGGTTCTTTTTTTTTATAGTCTTGTGTGTTACATTTAATAAAATCTCTAATTTGTAAATACCTAAAATGGTGTTGTGAAGGTAATCCAAAAATATCTTGTAACTCTTCAAATAATAAAAATTTTCCATTTCTATAAAGGTGTCCTATCCTTTTAACTCCTGAATCCTCCCACAGTCTAAACCCCGCATCTAAGATTGAGGGTTTAAACAGTGGGTTATTCCTAATTGGTAACCTAAAAGAAAGATTATCCAGATATAGGGTCTTAACTATCTGTTTCCAAATACGCCTATTATTATGAATTATAGGGTTGTCCCTATAAGTCTTTTTTTGTACTTCCTTTGGTGCGAAAATAATCGACTCTATATTGAAAGGTAAACAGTCTTCCTTTTCCATTTTTAACCACATTGGTTCAACATCCATATTTACCCACCAAAAATTCATATTCTTAATCTGGACTGCCCAAAAGTAATATAGAAAATTTGGAAGTGCCAGCCCTCCATTTATCTTAGACTTACATAAGTGTTTTTTACTTATTCTATGACTTTTGTAATCCCAGACAAAATTATTAACTATAGTATCAATTTTTTTTAAAAAACTTTTTGGGAGAAAAAAAGGAATTGCCTAAAATAAATATAACAATTGTGGTAAAAAAATCATCTTTATAGCATTAATCCTACCGATCATAGATATAGGGAGTGTTTTCCAATATGAAATGTTTTTTTTAAGTTTCTCTAATAATTGATAATAATTAGCTTTAATTAATAATTTATAGGATTTAGACACATTGATTCCTAAATATTTAAATTTATCTGTAACTATTTTTAGTGGGTATTTTTGTAATATATTTACATTTATACCAGTTATAGGCATAATGTCACTTTTATTCCAATTAATCCTATATCCTGAAAATACGCTAAATTCATTTATAACATTAAATAACTTGGGAATACTACATTCCGGCTTAGTAATATAAATCAGAATATCATCTGCATATAAAGATATCTTATTATTTGTTGTGTCAGTATTATACCCATATATTTCGGGTTCTGATCTGATTCTTTCGGCCAGAGGTTCTATCACCAAAGCAAATAATAAAGGGGATAACGGACATCCCTGTCTGCATCCCCTAAAAAGTCTAAATTTAGGTGATAGTATTTGATTAGTTAAAATTCTTGCTGTAGGGTTAGAATATAATATTCTTACCCATTTACAAAATCCATCCCCCAGTTGATACTTTTCCATTATATTAAATAAATATGACCATTCCACCTGGTCGAATGCTTTTTCAGCATCCAACGATATAACTGCTAATTCAATATCTCTCCTTCTTCTCGAGTATATAATGTTAAACAAGCGTCTAAGATTATGTGATGAATAACGTTTTGGAATAAAACCTGTTTGATCATAATGTATTATTTTGGAAATCACTAAACTTAGCCTCCGAGACAGTACTTTAGTTAATATTTTTTGATCAGTATTTAAAAGGGCAATCGCTCGATATGATCCAGGATCTTCCAGATCCTTATCTAATTTAGGAATTAATGTAATTGTAGATTCATTTAAAGACTCTGGTAACTTTCCTAACTCATAGGTGTGTCTATACACTGTTTGTAATCTTGATGAAAGTAGATCATGAAATTTTTTATAAAATTCTGCACTCAGGCCATCGGGGCCCGCTGTTTTACCATTTTTTAACGATCCAATTGATTCTTCGATATCTATTACCGATATTTCAGCATTTAATAATTGCCTACTCTCAAAATCTAGCTTATTAAAATGACATTTTTCTAGAAATGTTTCCATTTCATCTGTTTGCCCTGTTAATTTAGATGAATAAAGATTTTGATAATATTGTAAAAATGTGTCATTAATGTCTTTTGGTATAGTCAACGTATTTCCCTGTACCGATCTAATACTATGTATAGTTTTTTCATCGTCTAATCTTCTGAGTTGTCGTGCTAATAATTTTTGAGGTTTATCACCAAATTCAAAATGAACTTGTTTAGTTTGTTGATATAGTTTTATCACTTGATCAGAGTAAATTTTATTTAATCTATATTTTAATATAGCAATTTTATTACTCAACTCTTTAGAAGGATGTATTATATTTTCACTACCTAATTGTTTTATCTCTTTTTCTAACTTTTGCTCCATTTTTCGATTTACTTTGTTAAAATGAGCTTGTGCTGATATTATTGCACCGCGCATAAATGCTTTAAATGTATCCCATAATAATAATGGGGAAGTCTCAGATTTATCGTTAGTTTCAAAAAATAATTTAATCTGTTTCTCCACATAGTTACAGCAGTCTTTATCCTTTAATATCTGTGTGTTGAATCTCCAAATATTAGTTTTATTAACTATATCTTTTAATTTTATCTTAAATGTTAATGGAGCATGATCTGAGATAATAATATTATGATACTTTGCATCATACGTAAAGGGGAGTAATTTTGAGTCGACTAAGAAATAATCTATCCTCGAGTAGGTCCATGGAACCTTCTCCATTCTTCTTCAAAATAGGTGGACGGGATCATCTGCCTGAGTGAGATAAAATGTGTCAAGGTAAAGGTGACATCTTCAAGTGTACAGCTCACCATCAGCTACCTGAAGCATCCTCAGGATTTAACGAGTAAGTGTCTGTTAGATCCACAATCTTCCAAGTCAAGGGTGATCCCTACTGATCAGGTCTTCGTCTCTTCAGGTGGCACCTGCTTCAGCCCCATGTATTCCATAAGTTCATAAGTTATAGGAGCAGAATTGAGCCATAAGGCCCATCAAGTCTACTCCACCATACAATCATGGCTGATCTATCTTCCCTCTCCTA
The DNA here is from genome assembly GCA_963514005.1 of Raja brachyura. Next base: position 31,145,643 of record OY740809.1, on the reverse strand, counting down.
CCTTCTCCACATAACTCCCTACACCCATACTAATCAAGAATCTATCAAACTCCGCTTTTAAATATCCATTGACTCTACAGCTGTCTATAGCAACTTCCACTTTGCCCTCTTTAGTTTTACAGTTTGGAGCCCCCCCACTCACCAAAGCATGTCAGGGAGGTGGGTTTGGAGAAAGGCTGACCTCATGCCAAAAGTAAGGATAAACTGGAGAGTTAACATAAGTGGAGGCGCACGGTGGTGCAGCGGTAGACCTGCTGCCTTACAGCGCCCGAGACCCGGGTTTCATCCTGACTGTGGGTGCTGTCTGTACGGTGTTTGCACGTTCTCCCCGTGACCACCTGGGTTTTCCCCGGCTGCTCCGGTTTCCTCCCACGCTCCAAAGACGTACAGCTTTGTAGGATTACTAGCTTCGGTAAAATTGTAAATTATCCCTGTTGTGTGGAGGATAGCACTAGTGTAAGGGGGGATCACGAAGGGACTGTTTCCGTGCTGTATCTCTATCTCTAGCGTCTAAAGGCTAAATAAGTGGAGGAGAGTGAGAGGAGGCTTAGACTGATGACGGCACTAGAGTCCACAGGACTGTTTTTGATTCTATTTGTGTCCTTTCTCTGTTTGGCCTCAAGGCTGTGTGATCGGTCCTCTGCTCAATTATTTGTCTTAAATCTCCTTTAACTTCAATGTGTTGGAAGTGAATAATGTTGATGGCAGATATTTTCACTTTCCTTTAGTATTAGGGGCTGTAACGTGACGTGACGTGGAAAATGGCAAGAACTTTGAAATAGTGATATTATACATTCCACTTAATTTGTTTTAAAAAAAACCACTGGTGGGGTATTGGTCAATGTGTTAAGAAGAAAATGGTTGCTATGGTGATTTGCCACATGACAGGAATGGCCAGTCACATGACAGGAAGTTGTTTGTAGACAAAAGTGCTGGAGAAACTCAGCGGGTGCAGCAACATCTATGGAACGAAAGAAATAGGCAACGTTTCAGGCCGAAACCCTTCAGGAAGGAAATAGGTAACGTTTCGGGTCAAAACCCTTCAGGGTTTCGGGCCGAAACCTTGCCTATTTCCTTCGCTCCATAGATGCTGCTGCAGCCGCTGAGTTTCTCCAGCACTTTTGTCTACCTCCCCTTGGTTTGGGAACGTGAATGTGGCTGGACTTCATAAACGAAGGCAACTCTAATATTTCCTTTTGCCAGAGGTCCAGAACAGCAGGACGGATGTGAGAACTACATATTCCATGAGAAGTGCATGCTTCTTGGATCAATTGAGTGGCCTTCCCTTTTTAACTGTGATCGTGAGCAGTTTTAAAGATGAACCTTACATTTGCTGGTGCCAGGGATCTCCATTATTTAAAGGGCTATCAGAGTTATTCATATGAATTGGGAAAACTGTTTCCTCCTTGTTAGTAATTTCTCAATTAGACACACTTCTCAAACACTGGATCAGAATCCTAGTGTTTCTGCAGCAGGACGAAAGGTGAATTCCTCCCCTTCTACACTGATTAATCTACAATTACAGGATACGATTCCAACCTCGTGGATGACTACCATGAGTTAAAAGGACGTGTTTTTAGTAAAGCTTTTACAAACTCCTCGTAATCCTAACACGCATTTATGTGCGTGGGAAGTATGGTCACACCAGCAATAAAAACAATGCAGAGGCTGATTTGTGTACAGTAAAGGGCCTGTCCCACTTGCATGCGATTGCATGCGTCAAGGTGGGCGCGACCAAACATAGTCGCTTGAGGCATACGGGCTGCGTGCGGCCGGTCCCACTTCCAAGTGCGGAGGCGTATGGAGTTGTGCGGGGCTGGTCCCGACATCGCGCAGGGCTCCGAAAATCCCGCACTGTAAGAAAACTTTGTGCGTCAACGGCCTGTCGGCCCGCAAGCGCATTAAGGGCGTACGAAGCGTCTTGACGGCATACGCAGCGTCTTGACGGCATACGCCTTGCGCATGGCATTGCGCGATTACGTCACCGCCCGCCGCCGTGCGACGCCCAAATTGAGTCAGCCCGCCTCCTGCCCAGCTGATTGGTGAGTGTGACGCGAATTACGTGACGCGCGAACTTAGTACAAACTTAGCGTGTACTTGCCGCCTACTTACAGCGAACGTAGCGTGAACTCCGCTTCTGTTTGGTCAGGCCAAACGCATGCAATCGCATGCAAGTGGGACAGGCCCTTAAGTTCTCACGACCAGTTGCGTTAATGAGCAGATCTGCTGTTTGGTTGAAGGGAAATGTAATAGGTTTTTGTTTAGGCTTCAGCCTTTAGCGATACAGGCCCTTCGGTCCAGGTCCACGTTGACCAGTGATCACCCCGTACACTAGTACGATCCCACACACTAGGGACGATTTAGAGAGGCCAATGAAGCTACAAATCTGCATGCATTTGGAGTGTGGGAGGAAACCAGAGCACCCGGCGAAAACCCAAAATGTGACAGGGAGAATGTACAAACTCCACACAGACAGCACCCGCAGTTGGGATCAAACCCGGCTCTCTGGCTGAGTTGCTGAGCCACTGTGCCACCCTTGTGTTCTTTGAAGTGACGTAGTTGATATTTAATATAGAGAGAGAGGTCAGAGGGGGGTTTGCTTTTATTAAATGGCCTCCAAAGGACAACCCTGCCAACAAGACTGAATCCATTGATGCTGCACCGGAATGTTCTCCCAGATTAAGATCTTTGTTTCAACGTGATGTGTCTCTCTGTGTTGCGTATATTCATGTAGTATAGTTTAGAGATCCAGCGCGGAAACAGGCCCTTCGGCCCACTGAGACTGCACCGAGCGGTGAACCCTTACACTATTCTACACACACAAGGGACAATTTATTTTAACATTTACACCAAGCCAATTAACCAACAAGCCTGTACATCTTTGGAGTGTGGGAGAAAACCGAAGATCTTGGCAAAAAACCCACATGATCACGGGGAGAACGCACAAACTGCGTACAGACAGCGCCCATAGTCGGGATTGAACCCAGGCCTCTGGCGCTGTGAGGCAGCAAGTTTACCGTTGCGCCGCCGTGCTGCCCCCTTGTGCCATCATTGTTCCATTACAAGTTCAACAATTGCTGTTGAAATAGAGAGGTATCAATGCTTCTTGAAAGGATAGAATGATGACAACAGGCTCTATTGTAGCTCCCTGGCTCCACCAACCCTTTCTTTAGCAGTCTCATAGGAAGGCCCACGCATAAAGATTAGATGGTAAACATCATCCCACGGAGAACTAAATGGCTTCAGGGAAGATCTGCTTTCACAGAAAGTCTCCACTCCATTTGAAAATTGCATATTTTAGAGTCGTTTCTCATCAGTGCAAAATTAGAATCATTGGACATTTTATTTAAAGATTCTCCTGATCTAATCTGATGTCTGGACCAAAAATGTTATTCCTGGATTCACTGAAGTCAAGAGTTAGTTAGCATCTGAAACCACTTCAACAACACATAGCTTAGCTGACAGCCAGTCTGAAACGTATTTTTTCAAAGTCAATCTTGAGTTCTGCTGGAGCAGAAAGCAAAGACAAATGTTCAGCAATCCTGCGCAGTTTATTTTTTAATTTTTAATGGCTGTGATCATGTCAGCAGCTTTTGCAGTGAAGATTCTCTTGTGATACATTTTTGCCTTTTAATCAACTGGCAGGTTTATCTCGCCTTGATAAATCATTACACAGTCAGTGGCAAAATTACACACTGATTTATTGCATTGACTTTAAAAAGGACATCAAACTCTCTCTGCAGTGTGAACTTTGGATGTACGCTGGCAACCCATCACTGGTTTAGTGGGAGCCGATTTATCATGAGGAACTCATCACACAGAGGGGCGCGTTACAATGAAAGGTCTGCTATCATGGGGGATGTGACAATGAGGAGTGTGTTATGGCGTGGAATATTTCTTATGAGTGTGTGTTATAGTGAGGAGTGTTACGATCATAAAGGACGTGTTATTAGCAGCAGCTGAACAACCTTCTCCAGCTGGGGGCACAAGAGTTTTCCTTCAGACTATCATAATAACATTTTTCACACAGAGAGTGGTGAGTCTCTGGAATTCTCTGCCACAGAAGGTAGTTGAGGCCAGTTCATTGGCTATATTTAAGAGGGAGTTAGATGTGGCCACTGTGGCTAAAGGGATCAGGGGGTATGGAGAGAAGACAGGTACGGGATACTGAGTTGGATGATCAGCCATGTATCATATTGAATGGCAGTGCAGGCTCGAAGGGCTGAATGGCCTACTCCTGCACCTATTTTTCTATGTTTCTATGTAACTATCATGGTCCAAGATGGCGGCGCCTCGCCTAGTTTGGTTGGAGTTATATATTGTTTTTAACTGTGTATATGTGGGGGGCGGGGAACTTTTAAATCTCCCTGTACGGAGGACCCGACCTTTTCCCTGTCAGGTCTCGGTTGTCGTTGGGGTCTAGCACCGTGGAGCGGCCGCCAACCGGAATGATCCAGTCGCGGAGCCTGCGGACTCACCATCGTGGAGCTGGCCGACTTTGGAGCGTGGAGGGCTGTGGTGGCGCACGGCTGTGGCCCAACTTCGCAGCTTTGGAGGCTCCGGCCGCAGGCCCGGTGGGCGGTGACATCGGGAGCTCGCGGCTCCCTGGTGGGAGACTGCTTTTCAGAGCTCCTACAACGGCAATTTCTCCCGCCCGAATTGCAGGGTTGAAAACGACCCTGAGCGGGACCTTACATCGCCCGGCGCGGCTTTAACGGCCAGGGGGCTTGCCATCGCCCGCCAGGGGCTTTAACATCGGGAGAAGAATGGAAAACAGGGGAGAGACAATGACTTTGCCTTCCATCACAGTGAGGAGGAGATTCACTGCGATGGATGTTTGTGCAAATTGTGTTAATTGGGTGTCTTGGTTTTTGGTTCTTGTTGTATGACTGCAGAAACCAAATTTCGTTTGAACTTCATTTGAGGTTCAAATGACAGTCAACAAATGACAACATTGCATTGTATTGTATTGTATGTTATGATAGGGGGGGCCGGCGTGGGGAGACCGTGGTGAAGGAGGGGAGAGGGGGGAAGAACAAAAGGAGAACTGACATTGGGAGAGGGGTAGGGGGGGATTTGTAACTTTGTTAGTGCCCTTCATGAGCAAGGTATTGCAAGCAAAGAGTTTCTCTGTGACTTGGCACATGTGACAATAACGTTTTCCGTAACATTTATTCATTCATATTAAGGTGGACAGAGGAAACTGCCGAGGTTGGACTAAGGATGAACAAAGAATAAAGTGCTGGAGGATTTCCACAGTCCAGGCAACCGGTGTGGTGGGAAATGGACAAACATGAGTTGGGATCCTTAACGGCCTGTCCCACCAGCATCCGACTCCATGCGATGAGCACGATCAAACTAGATACAGGGGCCGCGCGGAGGTCGGGTGATCCCTGTACAGGGCCGTTCCCACCAGCATGCGCCTGCATGCGGCAAGCGCGACCAAACCGGCAGCGAGGGCCGCGCAGAGGTCGGGTGAGTGGCGCAACGCGGCGCAAAGTGAGGCGAACTTGGAGCAAAGTCTTAAAGGTAAGTTCGCCAGGACAGAGAGGGACTCCCAGAGAGGGGCACAGAGGCACACACACAGAGGGCCATGGAGCCACACACATAGAGGGTCACGGAGGCACCTACAGAGAGGGTCACGGAGGCACGACGTCGAGGCGGTGTGTAATGCGTCGAGGCGACTGCGAGCCGACAAGCCGATGCCGCGCGGAATTTTTGAACATAGTCAGTTTTTCGAAGCCCCGCGCGATGTCGGGACGAACTCCGCACAATTCCGCACGGCTCCGGCGATCGAAGTGGGACCGGCCCCGCGACACCGGACGGCTCAAGCGACCACGTTAGGTCGCGCTCATTGCATAGAGTTGCATGCTCGTAGGACAGGCCCTTAATTCAGTTTGAAGAAAATGTCCTCAGTCCGTTTCCCTCCACAGATGCTGCCTGGCTATATATCCAGAATATAGCTCGAGGAAGTTATATTCCTCCAGCATTTAACTTGAGAGGTCACCAAACGTATTTTTAAGGCAAACATTTTCCTTCCTACCCTCCACTCATCCTGGGTCTACTTCTCTGGCAGTTGTGAGGGCCATGGTATAATATAATATTGTGGAATGCGTTATATAGTGTAGAGTATACATTTATAGAAAGGAATGTGTGATATCGTGTGGATTTAGTCAGGAGAATGCTAGTGCATAATTGAGAGAAGGAAGTTTGTGTAAAAAGGTATTCTTGAGGCAGGCAAAATAGTGAGGAAAAGTTGTCGTGAGGTGTGTGGTGCAGAGGTGCCTTTGCAATGGGTGTGTTTAAAGGCATTTTTGTATTATTGTTATTGGCATTTGTTTATTATTGTCACATGTACCAAGATACAATGAAAACCTTCTATGTGCTAGCCCTCTACACCAGATAATACTGTGTACATACACAATCAGGCCATACACAAAACCAACTGTCAAGAGTCAAGAATGTTAAAATGCCACATGTGCCGATAATGGAACAATGAATTTCTTACTTGCAGCAGTATAACAGGTCTGTAAACACATTATTGATAATTAACATATATGTACCAAACAAAAATAATCCAATAAATCGACATTCCCAATACCTGATACCTCCTAATACTTAGCAGCACAGTGGCGCAGCGATAGATTTGCCGAAATCTGACAGCGGTGGGGACACGGGTTCGATCTCAACTACAGGTGCTGTCTGTACAGAGCTTGTACGTTTTCTCCGTGACCTGCGCGTGTTTTCTCCGGCTGCTTCAGTTTCCTCTCACACCCCAATGATGTACAGGTCTGTGTCGGCTAATTGGCTCGGTGACATTATGAATTGTCCCCAATGCGTGTAGCATAGTGTTAGTGTGCGGGGATCGCTGGTTGGCGCGGACTCGATGGGCCAAAGGGCCTGTTACCACCACTGCATCTCCGAACTAAATGAGACCAAATTAAATCCACAGTCTGGTCTGGGTTGCCCAGACAAGTACTGCTCTTGTTAGTAGATGGACAGCATGCATTGGCCCATCAGCAGTGAATTTCCTCCATATTTCCTCCAGCTGTATCGCTGTCTGGTTTGGGGACTGTAAAGCCTCTGACTGGAAATCCGTGCAGAGAGTGGTGAGGACAGCGGAAAAAATCATCAGGACCTCTCTCCCCTCAATCGGGGATATTGCAACCAAACGTTGCGTGTCTAAGGCCAGCAGTATTATAAAAGACCCCACACATCTCCATCACGGACTGTTGTTAAAGAAGGAACTGCAGATGCTGGAGAATCGAGGGTTACACAAAAAGCTGGAGAAACTCAGCGGGTGCAGCAGCATCTAAGGAGCGAAGGAGATAGGCGACGTTTCGGGTCGAGACCCTCCATCACGGACTTTTCACTCTGCTGCCCTCGGGCAAAAGATATCGTAGCATAAGGAGCAGAACATCAAGGTTCTGCAACAGCTTCTTCCCACGAGCCATCAGACTCCTGAATGCCATGTAATGGGCTGCCACCATTGTCTATTTATCCTTTTTATCCTTTTTATACATTTTATCCATGTTTATCCTTCTGTTCATTATCGTGTTGCACAGGGAGCCAAATGCAACGGAATTTCGTTTGGAACTGCATATAACGATGCATTTCTAAATGACAATAAAGTTTGTTTGACTTTGACTTGATTTTTGCCCTCCACTTTCTCTCCAGAAGAGGTTGCTGGATGTGGCTGAGAGGCTGGAATCTACTGCAACCCAAATACTTCAGCAAGTTAGGATAAATTCCAATCTTGGACTGCCATCTGCTGGAATTGTACAACGTTACAATGACTTATTTCTCTGGCGTTTGATCGTGTTTTCTGCAGCATTTAACTGTGCTGACATCATTAATAGTATCATTTCTCTGCCTCTGGTTCTTCTTATTTTCTTCTTGCGAATGGGACATAAACCAAAGGAATAGTTAGACCTCAAGCCGGGTGTTGAGCAGCCAGGTTCTTATCCTAGCATGCTTAACGATTTCCTCTCTTCATGGTAATATGATCGATATTATAGATCTTTTCAAAATCCGTTTCAAAATTATTACACGAGTAGGTTTGGATTTTGTGGTTTAAATCTATATCAAAATTAAAAGCTGATAAACACGGGCGGTGGAATGCCTGGTATTGGCTTTGCAACCTTATGACCAACAAGCAATGAATATTGATCACGCAAAGTTTTGGTTTATTTTCAGTATTTTATTATGTACACCACTGACTGGAAGGACGTGTTTGTGGGACGTGCTGGTCAAGGTGACGGTTCTGGAGGGCAAGCAGGAACGAGATGAACAACAAAACATATCCGGACAAACATTTGAAAGAAACTTAACGTATTTCACAAAGTAATAAGGGAATGTGTGAGCTTATGTAGTTACTGATGGTGTAGAAACAAGGAACTGCAGATGCTGGCTTACAAAATAAAAATAATTAAAGTGCAAGAGTAATTCAGCGGGTCAAGCAGCATCCCTGAGGAACATAGATAGATAATGTCACCTATCCATGTTCTCCAGGGATGCTGTCTCACTTTGCGTTAATCCAGCACTGTTTTATCTGATGTTACGGTATATTTACTCGCACAATATTTGTTTAAAATTATCGAATATCTTGAATGTTTTGGTTGAATTGATTGAGAGATTTAGCACAGAAACAGACCCTTCGGCCCCCCGAGTCCATGCCGACCATCGGTCACCCATTCACACTAGAAAATATCCCATTTTCGTATATACACTCCCTACACACTAGAGGCAATTTCACTGAGGCCAATTAATCTACAAACCGACATGTCTTTGGGATGTGGCAGGAAACTGGTGCACCCAGAGGGATCTCAGGAGGTCACAGGGAGAACGTACAAACTCCATGCAGACAGCACCTTAATTTAGGATTCAACTCAGGTCTCCAACTCTGTGAGCTAACAGCTCTACCAGCTGAGCTACCTAACTGAAAAAACACAATTCATCCAAAAACTAATTAAAAAACAAAAGGCAACCTAAGCCAAAACAGATAAAATAAGTGAAATATTCAGGCCTTTTACAGTATATGATGCAGTCACGGGATGGCGGGAGTGTCATATGTTGATAGAATGGAGCAGCTGGGCTTGTATATTTTGGAATTTAGAAGGATGAGGGGGAATCTTATTGAAACATATAAGATTATTAAGGGTTTGGACACGCTAGAGGCAGGAAACATGTTCCCTATGTTGGGTGAGTCCAGAACCAGGGGCCACAATTTAAGAATAAGGGGTAAGCCATTTAGAATGGAGATGAGGTAATACTTTTTCACCCAGAGGGTTGTGAATCTGTGGAATTCTCTGCCTCAGAAGGCAGTGGAGGCCAATTCTCTGGATGCTTTCAAGAGAGAGTTAGATTGAGCTCTTAAAGATAGCAGAGTCAGGGGATATGGGGAGAAGGCAGGAACGGGGTACTGATTGTAGATGATCAGCCATGATCACAGTGAATGGCGGTGCTAGCTCGAAGGGCCAAATGGCCTGCTCCTGCACCTATTGTCTATTGCCTATTGTCTATAAATAGACTGTTGCTTTGATAGTTCGAGCCCTCATTCCAGTGACACATCTTCTCTCTGGTGTTCATTGCTCTTTAAGAGATGTATTCTACAGGCTGTGCCGACATTAAGTGAATGAAACTCCATTGACCTGTGCTAATCTCCCTGCCCATTAGAAATCAGCCGATGGGGCCTGCACGGTGGCACAGTAATAGAGTTGCTGCCTTACAGCGGCTGCGACCCGCGTTCAATCCTGACTACAGGTGCTGTCTGCACGGAGTTTGCACGTCCTCCCCGTTACCTGCATGGGTTTACTCTGGGATCTCCGGTTTACTCCCACCCTCCAAAGATGTACAGGTTTGTAGGCTAATTGGCTTAATAATATTGTAAATTGTTCCTAGAGTGTGTAAGACGGTGTTAGTGTGTGGGGATCGCTGGTCGGTGCGGACTCGGTGGTTTGAAGGGTCTGTTTCTGCGCTGTAGCCCTAAACTAAACTAAACTAAACAATTGTTTGGCCAAGACCAACCTTCAAGGGCAGTTGTGGGTGCAGCGCTCGGTATCTGATACTTTATCTTAAAATAGGATGAAAGACTTTTGTTCTTGCCAACTTTTGCTGCCTGTTCTCCATAAAGCACTAAATCCTTCTGTTCCGTGGGCTTGCCCAGTTTTCCTTATCTCCCCAAAGTGGCATTGTTTTTGTTCAACTGTTGACTGGATGTGGGTGCTGTTGGCAAAGCCAGTGTTTGGTGACCATCCCCAACTACCCGCTTGCCAATGGGGGTGTAAAAGCTGTCCTCTCGCCAGGGGGGTGATACGACATTTAAAGCCCAGCCACCAAGCTACAGAGGATTAGTTACTGTTAGAAACTGCACCAGTCTTGTTCTGTCAGTGATTTTAGTGAGAGAAGAGAAAGAAGAAACTGCAGATACTGGGTTTACAAAAAAGAACATAGAGTCTCTGGAGGACGTGGGTAAGTCATGTTCTGAGTCAGGACCCATTTTCAGAGGGGTCCTGAGTCTAGGGGACCAGAAGTCATAGTCTCCGAATTAAAGGACGTTCCTTTAGGAAGGAGATGAGGAGGAATTTCTTTAGTCATGGTGATGAATCATGGTGAAGTCATTGCCACAGAAGGCTGTGAAGGCCAAGTCAATTGACAATAGGTGCAGGAGTAGGCCATTCGGCCCTTCAAGCCAGCACCGCCATTCAATGTGATCCTGGCTGATCATCCCCAATCAGTACCCCGTTCCAGCCTTCCCCTCATATCCCCTGATTACGCTTTCTTTAAGAGGTCAATGGGTGTTTTTAAGTCACAGATAGATCGATTCTTGATTAGTACAGGCGTGAGAGGTTATGGGGAGAAGGCAGGAGAAGGCAGGAGAATGGGGTTAGGAGGGAGAGATAGATCAGCCATGATTGAATGGCGGAATGGGGCGAATGGCCTAATGAAATGTCACCAATCCGTGTCTTGACCTGCTGTGTTACTCCATTACTTACTCCAGTACTTACACTAGAAGTTACTCCAGAGGTTACTCCAGTTTTGCTAACGATATTAGTGAAGTGGATAGGCTGTGAGAACTATCTGGTACCTGGCATGACTGTAATATGCTGAAGGAATGGAGCAGCTGGGCTTGTACACTCTGGAGTTTAGAAGGATGAGAGGGGATCTTATTGAAACATATAACATTGTTAAGGGTTTGGACGCGCTAGAAGCAGGAAACATGTTCCCGATGTTGGGGGAATCCAGAACCAGGGGCCACAGTTTAAGAATAAGGAGTAAGCCATTTAGAACGGAGACGAGGAAACACTTTTTCTCACAGAGAGTTGTGAGTGTGTGGAATTCTCTGGCTCAGAGGGCGGTGGAGGCAGGTTCTCTGGACGCTTTCAAGAGAGAGCTGGATAGGGCTCTTAAAGATAGCGGAGTCAGGGGATAAGGCGAGAACGCAGGAACGGGGTACTGATTGGGGATGATCAGCCATGATCACATTGAATGGCGGTGCTGGCGCAAAGGGCCGAATGGCCTACTCCTGCACCTATTCTCTATTGTCTATTGTCTTCATGGTTATTACAAATATCATATTTCCATGGATGATATATCCATGGCCATGGATAGAGACGAAGGGTTTCGACCCGAAATGTCACCTATTCATTTTCTGCTGACTCAAGCTTTTTGCGTCTATCTTTGATGGACAACGACCTACTTGACCTCTGATAAGCTGCTGAAGATGGTCCAGTGCTACATTGGTCAGGGTGTAGGACATGTAGGAAGTCCTTGCAGGAAGTAATAATGTTTCTGTTTGCCTCAGATGGTTGGAATCAAGGATATGGAACAAACATGCTGGAGAACTGCAATTGCTAATTTCTTCTTGCCTGCAAGTGGCACTCCTTGATACCAATTACAGGTATGGCAGGGAGTGGTCCAACAGTAAAGGTGGAGATTAGTATCTATGGCTGCCTGGTTTTGATTTCATGTGGAAATTCATCTTCTTAAAGTGAGTCATGTTTAGCGGAATATTACACACATTTCTGGTCTGCCCTCAATCACTTGTTCCATTACTGACACTATAATCTGATAGCCACAACTGGATTCAGACCCAGTGCAGTGGAGGATGAAATGGGACTAAGCTCCTAGGGAGCAAGACCTATGAAAGGCCACTGTGGTGGATCTGGTAGAGCTGCTGCCTCACTGCACCAGAGACGCGGGTTCGATCCTGACCTCGGATGCTGTCTGTGAGGAGCATGTACGTTCTCCCTGTGGATGCATGGGGTTACAACTAACCTGGTGATGATTAATTGTGGGGTATCATAATTCACTGGCAATGTACGTGGGTGGTGACCAAAGGACATGTTTGTTGAGGGGTGTGATAAGGAAGAGGGCTAGAGTTTCGTAGAAACATAGAAATTAGGTGCAGGAGTTGGGCATTTGGCCCTTCAAGCCAGCACCGCCATTCAATATGATCATGGCTGATCATACAGAATCAGTCCCCCCCGTTCCTGTTTTCTCCCCATATCCCTTGATCCCAGTAGCCCCAAGAGCAATATCCAACTCTCTCTTGAATATAGAAACATGGAAACATAGAAATTAGGTGCAGGAGTAGGCCATTCGGCCCTTCGAGCCTGCACCGCCATTCAATATGATCATGGCTGATCATCCAACTCAGTATCTCGTACCTGCCTTCTCTCCATACCCTCTGATCCCCTTAGCCACAAGGGCCACATCTAACTCCCTTTTAAATATAGCCAATGAACTGGCCTCAACTACCCTCTGTGGCAGAGAATTCCAGAGACCCACCACTCTCTGTGTGCAAAAAGTCCTTCTCATCTCGGTCCTAAAGAATTTCCCCCTTATCCTTAAGCTGTGACCCCTTGTCCTGGACCTCCCCAACATCGGGAACGATCTTCCTGCATATATCCAGTGAATTGGCCTCCATCGCCTTCTGTGGCAGAGAATTCCACAGATTCACAACTCAATGGGTGGAAAAGTTTTTTCTCATCTCTGTCCTAAATGGCCTACCGACAATTCTTAAACTGTGACCCCTGGTCTTGGACTCCCCCAACATGGGGAATGTTTTCCCTGCATCTAGCCTGTCCATTCCCTTAAGAATATTATATTTCCTCCCACATCCCAAAGACGTGAGGTTTTGAACATTGACTGGTCTTTGCATATTGCCTCCAGTACGCAGGGAGTGGATGAGAAAGTAGGATTACCTAGTGTGAATGATGGTCGATGTGACTTGGTTTGCAAAAGGGCGTGTTTCCATTACGGATTCTCTAAAGTAAACTAAATATTTAGAAAAACAAAAACTGCCATCTATATTGTATCTATCAGATCAGAACATAATTTAACAGCCATTAGGTAATGAAGATACTGTAGGAAAAGTAGCATTGAATCTGTGTGCAGGAACACTTATTTGTTCTCTTCTTTCTTTGCAAACCTATAAAAAACAAGTTTAAAGTGACCTAAACATTGCATCTTACAGTCTCTTGTTTAAGAAGGAACTGCTGATGCTGGAACATTGAAGGTAGACAAAAATGCTGGAGAAACTCAGCTGCCTCACCTGCTGAGTTTCTCCAGCATTTTTGTCTATCTTACAGTCTCTATCTTGGTGGCCCACTATCCTTTCATCTGGATTCCTCAGTACTTACCTCATCTGAAAGTTATCAAACTGACAGATCAATTATGGAACAGGTATTGTGGTGCAATAGTAAAACGGATGAATGTATCGAGGATTATCTGAACAAACTGCAACGTGTCCTCGGAATCCCATTCATTGGGAACATCAATAGGTCATTGGGTTTCTCTTGCTCCCCACCCTACATCAGACATTTCTCTGTTCCCACCACCCCATCCCCTTCTCAACATCTTTCAACGGAAACTTAAGCAATTACTCTGGTTAGCACGCCACAGACTGGTTAGCATGCGACAGAAGCTTTTCACTGTACCTCCGTACACATGGCAATAGACCAAACCCAGAAGATCAAAATAGTAACCAACAAAGCTCATGGTAAAGCTCATGATAGTACCTGCCTCAATTATCTCCTGCAGCAGCTTGTTCCATATACCTACCACTCTTTATGTAAAAAAAAAATTGCCCCTCAGGATCATATTAAATCTTTCCTCTCTCACCTTAAAACTCTGTTTTTGATTCCTGTGCCTTGGGTAAAAGACTTACCCTATCATGATCCTTACAAGTCTGGCCCATGTGTATCTCCATGTAGTTGATGCTTCACTGACTGTTCTGGTCAGGTGTTCAGGGATGGACAATGAATATCACTCATTGACAGCAAAGTCCACATTCCACCTGCAAATTCTTAAAGAGAAGCATTCTGTTGGAAAATGTTACCAACATCCCAATTCAGGAAGAAGGTTCAACTTTATTGCCTTCCATCACGGTGAGGAATGTGGAATCCACTGTGGTGGATGTTTGTGTTAACTTTTATGTGGTTTTGCGTCTTGTTGCTGTTCACTTAGTATGGCTGTATCGTCTCAAATTTCACTGTACCTTAATTGGTACATGTGACAATAAACTGACCTTGAAACATTGAAACCTTGAATTGAAACGTGTGACTCAGATTATACACCCCTTCCGAATGCTGCCCAACCTGCTGAGTATTTCTCAGCACTTATCTTAGCACCTATCTTATGTTGTTATCTTAGGTTCGTCTGCACGTTCGACCTCAGGATTTTGTTGTGATTAAGTTTAGATTGTGGGCGATCTGGCTTATTTTTTTATGTGTGTTCCCATTTATCTGACCTGCCATCCTTTTGTGCAGTAAACCTCATTTTAAGTAGAATCACTGTGCATTGCTTTGTCATCTTGAGAGTCTTCTTGATCTTGCTTTAATGAAGCAAGAAAGAGGTTATACCTATAGACATTCCTTCGATTAATGCCCGAGAAAAATGTTTCCTACATTTTAATGCATAGATCCCCAAGCGATGAAATTTAGGTGACACAAACGCTTTGGAAAATCTTGTCAAGATTGATGCAACATATCTGACAGCATTTATCACCTTTTGCACAAGAATGTGTTAATTACATAATTATAATTATATAAGAGTGCCCTGAAGGCTCTTTTGTTGGATAATGTTTGCTGACTCCAAAAGAAATGCAGTGGAACATTAACCCTTTTTATGAAGCTCGTTATGTAACAAATCAGGTTAATTATATTGTAATTGAAGTGATCACTGTCAAACATGATTGATCATTAATGTTATTTTGCCTAGGAAGATCTGTACCAAGAAAACTCCTTCCAAAGTCGAAAGTCTAGTCCAGGGTAATTATTACTAGTTGTGTTAAAATGTAGCTGCTGGTTCTATTGCCAATCTACATTAACTCTTCATTGGGACATTACAATGGACCCCTTGACAGCGTGCAAGGAATGCCTGAAGATGAAGATATGACTCCAGTCTTGGCTCCATTGAGAGGGTTTAAATCTTGAACCATCTGAGGTTTCACATCGGATAAGTTTGGACAGTTGAGCAAAAAACTGGAAACAATGGTAGAGGCGGGAATGTGGGATTTGGCCTGTTCAATATAAATATGGAACTCGGGTCGGTGAAGAGAAGAGACCAAGAATGATGCCTTGGAATCAAAAACAGAAACTGTGGGGTAGACTGTTGGAAGACTTAAGGGGTTGGACAGGCTAAATACAAGAAGATTGTTCCCGATGTTGGGGAGGTCCAGGACAAGGGGTCACAGCTTAAGGATAAGGGGGAAATCCTTTAGGACCGAGATGAGAAGAACTTTTTTCACACAGAGAGTGGTGGGTTTCTGGAACTCTCTGCCACAGAGGGTAGTTGAGGCCAGTTCATTGGCTATATTTAAGAGGGAGTTAGATGTGGCCCTTGTGGCTAAGGGGATCAGAGGGTGTGGAGAGAAGGCAGGTACGGGATACTGAGTTGGATGATCAGCCATGATCATATTGAATGGCGGTGCAGGCTCGAAGGGCCGAATGGCCTACTCCTGCACCTAATTTCTATGTTTCTATGTTTCTATGAAGGCATGCCATTGTGAAATCAGAAGATGGCAGTGTCAGAAAGCAATGTTGCTATTGATTGGTGTTGATGAAGGATAGAATAAATCAATGTTTTCAATGATATCCAAGAGGTGAAGAAAGGTAAGGCTGGAATGGTAAAAACAAACGGCTTGAAATGTTCCAGCCAGTCAACTTCTGTGGAAAGAGAAACAGGTTTGATGTTTCGGGTCTGAGACTCCTCGTCAGAACTGGGAAAGAGAAAGCAAGTTGTCTTTAAGAATCAGGAAGGGTGGGGGCGTTATGAAATGAGGGAGTTGTCGTGTGTTGATCTCAATGCGTTAATTAATACAAATAGTTGCATTTCTATCTTCTACACCCATTCCAGATTCACAAAATCAATTTTATGATTAGCGCCTGGTCAAAACACAAACCTTTAGTGGCATTACCCTCTCCGTCTTTGAAAGAGCAAAGGGGTCGATTGATTAGTTTAAGAAAGAACTGCAGATGCTGGAATAATCAAAGGTAGACAAAAATGCTGGAGAAACTCAGCGGGTGAGGCAGCGTCTATGGAGCGAAGGAATGGGTGACGTTTTGGGTCGAGACACTTCTTCAGACAAGATCAGTCAAAGGAGGCAGTGTGCAGGGGAAGCAGACACTGATATCATTAGTGCTGTATATTTGAGTTGGAACTGCAGAGTTAGACCGCGTGGCAACAGGCCCTTCTTCCCAACTTGCCTGCGTCGAGCTAGTGGAAACATAGGGGGAAGAATAGAGGTGTTGGAATAGAGGCTTTCAGGTAGACACATGGGAAGTATAGAGGGATATGGATGGATTAGATGATTTTTCGTACCTCCAGTTTCCCTCGCTACTGGCTCTCAGTCTGAAGAAGGGCAAGCAGATGAGATCAGTTTAACTTGGCAAAAAGATAGACACAAAATGCTGGAGTAATTCAGCAACTCAGGCAGCATCTCTGGAGGAAAGGAAGAGGTGACTTTTCGGGTTGTGACCCTTCTTCAGACTGAGAGTCAGTAGCGAGGGAAACTGGAGGTACGAAAAGGCACAAACACCAAATGAATAAAAGATATGAAAAAAAACAAATCTAAGCCCGCACCGATGATCAAGGAGAGACACTGTAACTCAATGGGACAGGCAGCATCTCTGCAGAGAAGGAATTCACTTGACCAGTCTGAAGAAGGGTCTTGACCCAAAACGTCACCCATTCCTTCTCTCCAGAGATGCTGCCTGTCCCGCTGAGTTACTCCAGCTTTTTGTGTCTATCTTCAGTTCAAACCAACATCTGCAGTTCCTTCCTGCACATGCTGAGAGTATTAACTCTCTCAGCGGTGTCCTGCTAAGTCCAGGGCACTTTCTGAGGCCTTCTGGTTAAGTATCACTGCCACTGCAGGCTTGTTTCCAATGTGAACTTGAGGAAATAGGAATCTGAGGGGTAACTTTTTCACACAAAGGGTGGTGGGTGTATGGAACAACTGCCAGTAGTCGAGGCAGGGTCTATCCCAACATTTAAGAAACAGGTGCATGGATTGAACTGGTTTGGAAGGGATAAGGACCAAACACGGGCAGGAGGGACTAGAGTAGCTGGGACACATAGGCAAGTTGGGCAGAAGGGCATGTTTCCACACTGTATCACTCTATGAATCTATGATCGTACAGTGTTGTGGAAATTACAAAGAGCCTTGATTGTACTAGGGACTGAGTATGGAACTCGTGAGTGCGAGTTTACGTATGTCACCTATTGCGTAAGTCCAGGTTTGTCTATATTGGGTGTTACACAAAAAGCTGGAGAAACTCAGCGGGTGCAGCAGCATCTAAGGAGCGAAGGAGATAGGCGACGTTTCGGGTCGAGACCCTTCTTCATTGGTTTCTTACTGCACGTGTACTGAGGCACAGTGGAAAACATTGCGTGCTCTCCAGTAAAATCATTCCATATATAAGTACGTTAACATATACACATACAACAGGTAATGAAAAGAGAAAAATAACCAGCATGCAGAATAGAGTACCGCAGCTACAGAGAACAATGCAAGGACCACAATGAGGTAGGTTGGATGAAAGTACTACACCCTTAGCTTATGAGAGGTTTAGTTTAGAGATACAGCGCGGAAACAGGCCCTTCGCCCCCACCGAGTCCGCACCGACCAGCGATCACTGCATTTAACACACCAGCGACAATTTACATTTATACCAAGCCAATTAGCCTACAAATCTGTATGTTGTTGGCGTGTGGGAAGAAACAGAAGATCTCAGAGAAAACCCACACGGTCACGGGGAAAATGTACAAACTCTGTACGGACAGCAGCCGTAGTCAGGATCGAAGCCAGGTCTCGGACGCTGTGAGTGCTGTAAGGCTGCAACTACCCTGCCATGCTGCGGTTCTGGCAACTAAGGACAAATTTCTGACCTCGGTTCTTTCCTTCATGTGACTGAGATGGAAAGAAGTGTGACTCAAATCATCGACTCGATAAATGAATGGGAAGGGATGGTGCAAAAGCTGGAAACGCAGGTTTGTTCAAAGGTGCCAGATTAATATCTCCAACTCCGATGAAAGGTGTATTCATAACAAATTGCTCTGCCCTAAAGTTTATATATATGATATCCATTTAAATGACATGAAGCTCTTTCTTTCTTTAATTGGCATCCAAGGGGTTTCATTCTCAAGCAGTTTCCAAACAATTTTTGAAAATACTTCTGATCAGATCACTTTCCTGTAAATCTGATTCCAGTATTCCAGTAAGTTACTCCAAGGGGAATACCAAGCATCATCAACAGGAATCATTTCCCTTCCACCCACACTGAATATAACCTGGCAGCACCCATTTTGCTCCTCTTCCACTTTCACAAGTGAAACATGACGTCTGTTGAGTGATATTCACATCCCACCAACATAGAAACATAGAAACATAGAAAGTAGGTGCAGGAGTAGGCCATTCGGCCCTTCGAGGCTGCACCACCATTCAATATGATCAAGGCTGATCATTCAACTCAGTATCCTGTACCTGCCTTCTCTCCATACCCCCGATCCCTTTAGCCACAAGGGCCACCCACATCTAACTCCCTCTTAAATATAGCCAATGACTGGCCTCAAGTAACTTCTTGGCAGGGAATTCCACAGATTCACCACTGTGTGAAAAATGATTTTCTCATCTCGGTCCTAAAAGACTTCCCCCTTATCCTTAAACTGTGACCCCTTGTTCTGGACTTCCCCACACCGGGAACAATCTTCCTGCATCTCGCCTGTCCAATCCCTTAAGAATTTTGTAAGTCTCTATAAGATCCCCCCTCAATCTTCTAAATTCCAGTGAGTCCAAGCCGAGTCTATCCAGTCTTTCTTCATATGGAAGTCCTGTCATCCCAGGAATCCGTCTGGTGAACCTTCTCTGTACTCCCTCTATGGCAAGAATGTCTTTCATCAGATTAGGAGAACAAAACTGTACGCAATACTCCAGGTGTGGCCTCACCAAGACCCTGTACAACTGCAGTAGAACCTCCCTGCTCTTGTACTCAAATCCTTTTGCTATGAATGCCAACATACCATTCGCTTTCTTCACTGCCTGCTGCACCTGCATGCCTACTTTCAATGACTGGTGTACCATGACACCCAAGTCTCATTGCATCTCCCCTTTTCCTAATCGGTCACCATTCAGATAATAGTCTACCCTCCGGTTTTTGGCACCAAAGTGGATAAACTCACATTTATCCACATTATACTGCATCTGCCATGCATTTGCCCGCTCAACCAACCTATCCAAGTCACTTTGCAGCTTCCTTGCATCCTTGTCACAGCTAACACTGCCCCCAGCTTCATGTCATCCGCAAACTTGGAGATGTTGCATTCAATTCCCTCATCCAGATCATTAATATATTTTGTAAATAGCTGGGGTCCCAGCACTGAGCCTTGTGGCACCCCACTAGTCACTGCCTGCCATTCTGAAAATGACCCGTTTACTCCGTCTCTTTGCTTCCTGGCTGTCTGCCAGTTCTCTATCCACATCAGTACTGAACCTCCAATACCGTGTGCTTTAAGTTTGTATACTAATCTCTTATGTGGGACTTTGTCGAAAGCCTTCTGAAAGTCCAGATATAACACATCCACAGGTTCTCTCTTATGCACTCTACTAGTTACATCCTCGAAGAATTCTATAAGATTCATCAGACATGATTTACCTTTTATAAATCCATGCTGACTTTGTCCAATGATTTCACCACTTTACAAATGTGCTGTTATCCCATCTTTAATAACTGACTCTTCCCCACTACCAATGTTAGACTAACTGGTCTGTAATTCCCCGTTTTCTCTCTCCCTCCCTTTTTTAAAAAGTGGGGTTACATTAGCTACCCTCCAATCCTCTGGAACTACTCCAGAATCTAAAGAGTTTTGAACAATTATCACTAATGCATCCACTATTTCTGGGGCTACTTCCTTACGTATTCTGGGATGCAGCCTATCTGGCACTGGGGATTTATCGGCCTTTAATCCATTCATTTACCTAACACCACTTCCCGGCTTACCTGGATTTCACTCAGTTCCTCCATCTCATTTGACCCCACGGTCCCCTGCTATTTCCGGCAGATTATTTATGTCTTCCTTAGTGAAGACAGAACCAAAGTAGTTATTCAATTGGTCTGTCATGTCCTTGTTCCCCATGATCAATACACCAGTTTCTAACTGCAAGGGACCTACATTTGTTTTAACTAACCTTTTTCTCAACATATCTATAAATACTTTTGCAGTCAGTTTTTTATGTTCCCTGCCAGTTTTCTTTCATAATCTATTTTCCCTTTCCTAATTAAGCCCTTTGTCCTCCTCTGTTGGACTCTGAATTTATCCCAGTCCTCTGGTAGGCTGCTTTTTCTGGCTAATTTGTATGCATCATCTTTAGTTTTGATACTATCCCTGATTTCCATTGTTATCCACGGATGCACTACCTTCCCTGATTTATTCTTTTACCAGATTGGGATGAACAATTGTTGTAGTTTATCCATGTAGTCTTTAAGTGACTTCCATTGCATATCCACCGTCAACCCTTTAAGAATCACATGCCAGTCTATCTTGGCCAATTCACATCTCATACCCTCAAAGTTACCTTTCTTTAAGTTCAGAACCCTTGTTTCCGAATTAACAGTGTCACTCTCCATCCTAATGAAGAACTCAACCATATTATGGTCACTCGTGCCCAAGGGGCCATGCACAAGACTGCTAACTAACCCTTCCTCATTACTCAATACCCAGTCTAGAATAACTTGCTCTCTCTTGGTTCCTCTACATGTTGGTTTATAAAACTATCCGGCATACATTCCAAGAAATGTATCGATTGATGCTTTATCCAAGAAACAGTAGAACCTCTTTGTGTAGGAAGGAACTGCAGAACCGAATATGGACATAAAATGCTGGAGTAACTCAATGGGTCAGGCTGCATCTCTGGAGAAAAGGAATAGGTAACGTTTTGGGTCTGAAGAAGGGTTTTGGCCCAAAACGTTGCCTATCTCCTTCGCTCAATAGATGCTGCTGCACCCGCTGAGTTTCTCCAGCATTTAGTGTACCCCTTCAGACTTCTTGTTTTTGGTGGCACTTGCGCCTTTAAGACACACTGGATCATTCTCGATTGCGTTTACTCCACTGACCTTTATTGTTTTTGAGCTTTTGAGTCTAGTTTATTGTCACGTGTACCGAAGTGCAGTGAAAAGCTTTTGTTGCGTGCTAACCAACCAGTGGAAAGACAATACATGATTACGACGAGCCATTTACAGTGTATAGATACATGATGAAGGAAATAACATGAAGAACATTTAGTGCAAGATAAAGCCAATAAATTCTGATTAAAGATTGTCCGAGGGTCTCCAATAAGATGGATAGAAGTTCAGGACTGCTCTCTGGTTGTTGGTAGGATGGTTCAGTTGACTGATGAAGAGCCAGTTCAGTTGCCTCGATGAAGACTGTCCAGTGATCAGGGGGGTCTTCTTGGACTTTGCAGGTGACTCCTAAATTGGAAAACTAACGTATGCACAATTCTTATTTGCTAATTCATCTTGACTGAATTTAGAAAGATTGTTTTGTTTCCTGTTAAAGAAGGAACTGCAGATGCTGGAGAATCGAGGGTTACACAAAAAGCTGGAGAAACTCAGCGGGTGCAGCAGCATCTAAGGAGCGAAGGGGATAGGCGACGTTTCGGGTCGAAGAAGGGTCTCGACCCGAAACGTCGCCTATCCCCTTCGCTCCTTAGATGCTGCTGCACCCGCTGAGTTCCTCCAGCTTTTTGTGTAACCCTTGTTTTGTTTCCTCTTTGTTCAATGAGAATCAAAGCCAGGCCACATGTCCCAAGCCTGACAGGAAGGAGCGGTTCCAGTTTATTTCACACAGTCGCAGCAGCTGGTGGCTATATTTCCGTACCGTTTCATACCGCTAGTTTCGATCTCCCCTGATTCTCAGTCTGAGGAAGGGTCCCGACCCACAACATCACCTATTCCTTTTCAGCTGTTCTCTGACAGAGGATCCTAACGCCATACTTACTAGACCAGCTTGATGGCCTTTTGACCACGTCCTACTGGGAAAAGCATTTTGCACTTTTTCCAAATATCTCCAGTGACTGGAGTAGTTGAAATACATTAAGTTAAACTGGTGTTGAATGCATCACCCTGTGCATTGCATGCATCCCTGATGCACCATGCAGACTTGCAAAGCTGAAGGTGCTGACATGCATATTGCAGCTGCCTGATTGTGCCATCAGCAGTTATCCCAGCAAAGGACTGCTGGTTATTATTTATTAATCATCACAGCTTGATACAATTAACTTGATACATAGCTTGTTGCAATCAGTCTGAAGAAGGGTCTCGATCCGAAACATGACCTATTCCTTCGCTCCATAGATGCTGCCTCACCCACTGAGTTTCTCCGGCATTTTTGTCTGGCTTGATACAATTAAATGGTTTCCTGGACCACTTCAGAGAATAGAGGGAGGCGCAGTGGAGCAACTGTAGAGTTGGTGCCTTACAGCATCAGAGACCCAGGTTCAATCCTGACTACGGGCGCTGTCTGTATGAAGTTTGTGCATTCTCCCTGGAGCCGTGTGGGTTTTCTCCGGGTGCTCCGGTTTACTCCCATACTCCAAAGACGTACAGGATTGAAGGTTAATTGGCTTCGGTAAATTGTAAATTGTCCATAGTGTGTAGGAATGTAATAGTGTGCAGGGATTGCTGGTCGGCATGGACTTGGTGGGCTGAAGGGCCTGTTTCCACACTGTATCCCTAAAGTAACTAAAGTAAACACATTGGTATGGGATGAAGTTACACACCGACCAGGTAAGAACACTCTATTTTCTTCCTTCAAGAATATTGCTGAACCAATTAGTAATAAAACTTTATGGTCACTTTGACTTGCATCACATATCTTAATTGCTAGTAAACAGGGAAAGGTACACAAGAGCACGAGAAAGTAGGAACAGGAGGAGGACACCAGGTCCCTCCATGCCTGTCTCATCCAAATATGATCATGGCTGATCTTCCCCAGGAATGAAACTCCTCTCCTGTGCCATTAATGCAACAGCCAAGAAGACTCCTCTACTTCGTGAGAAGACTGAGGACATTTGGCATGTCTCTAATGGCTCTTACCAACTTCTATGGTTGCATCACAGCTTGGTTTGGGACCAGCTCTGCCCAAGTCCGCAAAAAATTGCATAGAGTTGTAGATGTAGCCCAGTACATCACACAAACCAGTCTTCCCATCATTGACTCCATGTACACTTCATGCTGCCTCAATAAAGCACCCAACATAACAAAAAAGTTGGCCCACTGCAGTTCTTCCTTCCTTCTCCCTGCCACCATTTGGCAGCAGGTACAGAAGCTTGAAAGTGCACACCACCAGACTCAGGAGCCGCTTCCTTCCCTCTGATATCGGGCTTCTGAATGGTCTTTCCATAACCATGGGGACTGTTTGATTCATCTGTACCCCATTGCGAATATTTGACTTTGTCTAAGGAACTGATGCGCTACAATGCAGAGAACTAATTCTGCCCTCTGTATCTTCCCCTTTCTGCACCTATTGTAATTGAGTTTGACCTGATTGTATCTACGTGTGGGATATCGGATTTGTTTCGATAGCATGCTAAACTAAGCTTTTCACTGCACATGGTACATTTGACGATAAGACACTTGAAACTTAGTTCTCAATAACCCTCAGTTCCTCAATCTTTCAAACATTTATCCATTTCTGCGGTAAATATTTCTCATGACCACTCTTGAGAGCAAAATATTTCAGAGATTCACAACCCTCCCTAAGACAAGTGGAAGCCTGGAACTCAGTGCTCGGAGTGGTGAAGATGAGGCAGGTTTGATTGTGGCATTCACAGAGGCTTTATCATCCACACATAGATGTACGGAAATGGAGGGATATTGATCACACGCAGGCAGAAGAGAAGTTAAATAACATTAACCGTAGATATGAAATCCTCTTCTCTTGACCACATTCATGTTTCTGCATACGGCCTGGTTGTATTTTTTCAATGCAAAACCATACCGGAAGTTCAGACTTTCCGTAGAAAAATATTAACACTATGATGAATGATGAACACAAATGATGAACATAGATGAACTCATAAAGATAGGCCCAAAAAAGCTAGAGTAACTCAGCGGTTCAGACAACATCTCTGGAGAAATAGGAATAGGTGACGAAAGGTGAAGAACTCATCGGAAATTGCGGCGAATTGTGAACGCAGCCCAGACCATCACACAAACCAGCCTCCCTTCTGTTGACTCCATTTCTATTTCACGCTGCCTCGGCAAGGCCAGCAGCATCATCAAGGACCAGTCGCTCCCTGGCCACTCCCTCTTCTCCCCTCTCCCATCAGTCAAAGGGTCTAGAAAAACGCACGCCTCCAGATTCAGGAACAGTTTCTTCCCAGCTGTTATCAGGCAACTGAATCATCCTACCATAACCAGAGAGTGGTGCTGAACTACTATCTACCCCTTTGATAAACTGCTTCAGTACCCCCTCCAAATCCTTTTTGTAATGGGGCATCCAGAACTGCACACAATGCCCCAAATGCAGCCAAATCAAAGAGTTATAACCATGATTGGACTTTGCTGGTTTTACCTTGCACTAAACATTATTCCCTTATCATGTACCTGTACACAGTAAACGGATGGATTGTAATCATGCATGGTCTGTCCGCTGACTGGTCAGCGCGCAACAAAAGCTTTTCACTGTACCTCGGCGTAACACGTGGCAATAAACTAAACTCAACTGAACAGTCACTTTTTTGTTGCAGATGCTGGAAAAATCGAAGGTGGACAAAAATGCTGGAAAAACTCAGCAGGTGAGGCAGCATCCATGGAGCGAAGGAATAGGGGTCTCGACCCAAAACGTCGCCTATTCCTTCGCTCCATAGATGCTGCCCCACCCGCTGAGTTTCTCCAGCATTTTTGTCTACCTGTTACTTTTTTGCATATCTTTCATTAATTTATTCCACATCTCTCTACATCACCGTCTATAAATCTCGTTTCCTTCTCCCCTGACGGTTCGTCTGAAGAAGGGTCCAAACCAGAAACGTCACCTATGCCTTTTCTCCAGAGAAGCTGCCTGACCCGTTGAGATACTCCAGCTTTTCGTGTCTGTCCTCTGTTGAAACCAGCCTCTGCAATTCCCTCCTACAGAATTAACTCATAAGCATTGTTTTAAAGTTTTACAAAGGTGAAGCGCTGCAGATGCTGGGAATATGAAATAAAATAAGAGAATGCCCCAAAAAAACTAAGCGTTCAAGTCAGGCAGCATCTGTGGGGCGAGAATGCCTGGAACGTTTATGGTCGATCAAATGTAAAGTTTTTGATCAAGTATTTGATCAAATGTAAAGTTTTACCGATGCAATTATTTGAAATAAATCAGCGATAAAACCGTCCCTGATATTAAGATTTTAAATGTACAGAGCAAACATTGTTTTTTTAAATGATTGCTTCAAACAACGGCTAATATGATCTGTGTATGAAGGGGCTGCAGATGTTGGTTTGAACCGAAGATAGACACAAAATAACTCGGCGAGTCAGGCAGCATCTCTGGAGAGAATGAATGGGTGACGTTCCGGATCTGCAGAAGGGTCTTTCTCGACCCGAAACATCACCCATTCCGTCTCTCCAGAGATGCTGCCTGTCCCGCTGAGTTACTCCAGCATTTTGCGTCTATCTTCGGCTAACATGCTCAGTTGGGGGAGGGGGTGGGGGTTGGATGTAGTAAATGACTCCGTTTTACTTCCTTACCATCTCACCATTAATCCAAAAATGGCATTGTTATTGGGTTTTGTGCAGTGATTAACTCATGCACGTAAATGGTACGATATCTCGCAGTTCATGTGTGGGTGACAGCATGGAATGCGAGTTTGGTGCGAGGGAGTGTTCAACTGAACACTTGCCAAATCCCGGGTCCCCGCTTGCGGGTAGGTGTGTAGGTCCTAACTGCACCACTATATAAACTCGGGAGACGGGAGCAGGAGAGAGTCAGACACACAGCGCCAAGTGCAAGATCACAGAGCGACCAGGTGTTCGGGCAGGCAGACTGACAGACATACAACACTACTTTACAGCGCAGGACTTTGCATCGCCGACTCGCACAGAGCAAAACAAAAGATGGGTTGCAAACTGTGTGGATTATTCACTGTGACAATTGTTCTCATGTTATTGGAAAATGGTAAGCATTTAGATGAACTCGTGCATGGTTGCATTTATTCCGCATGCACAAGATTTGTTGATATTGCTGTTTTAGTGTTTGTTATATGCTCCTCTGTGTTGCTCTTAGTACAACGTTTGGTGTTAGAAATGTCAGACCCGGTGGGAACACTGGATACGGATAAATATTATTATTTCTGAAGTCTGAAGGAGGGTCTCGACCCGGAACGCCACCTGTTCCTTCTCTCCGGGGACGCTGCCTGACCCGCTGAGTTACTCCAGCAGCATCTTAAATATCGGCATAGTTCAGCATATTCCACTTCTCGGGGGAAAAAATAAAATAAATTCGCCGTTTGCTTATATATTGCCGAGAAACCCGATTAATGCAAATGGAAATGTGGGATATTAAACGGGCCACCATTGAGATACAAGGAACTGGACATGCTGGGATCTTGAGCTAAACACAAAGTGCTGGAGAAACTGAGCGGGTCAGGCAGCATCTGTGGAGCGAATGGACAGACGCCGTCTTGTCTATTCAGACTGGACACTCAGGAAGAGTAATGAATCCAAAAGTCGGCAGTCTGTTACTCCACAGATGCTGCCCGACCCGCTGAGTTCCTCCAGCACTTTGTTTCCCCATAATTCGAACTAAATTGGAAAACTTGATTCTCGCAGATTAATCAGAACTTTCGTTTTTGGCAATTTAACCCCCGAAAAAGGGGCGATGGCGTTTTTTTAAAAAAAATGCTTGATTCAATTCTTGATGAATTTAAACGATGTTCGGCTATCAGAATGTCCATTCCCCCGGACCAGTTCACTTCGATAAGAAAGTCGGAGTCGGTCAACTTTCAGAACTGCCTGTCCCACCAGCATGCAACTCTATGCGATTAGCGCGACCTAACGTGGTCGCTTGAGCCGTCCGGCGTCGCGGGGCCGGTCCCACGTCGATCGCCGGAGCCGCGCGGAATTGTGCGGAGTTCGTCCCGACACCGCGCGGGGCTCCGAAAAACCGACTATGTCCAAAAATCCCGCGCGGCAACGGCTTGTCGGCTCGCAGTCGCCTCGACATTTACACACCGCCCGGACATCGTGCCTCCGTGAACCCATTTGTAAGTGCCTCCGTGACCCTCTATGTGTGTGGCTCCGTGGCCCTCTGTGTGTGCCCCTCTAAGTCCTGGCGAACTTACCTTGGACTTGCTTCAAGTTCGCCTCGCTTTGCGCCGCGTTGCGCCACTCACCCGACCGCCGCGCGGCCCTCGCTGCCGGTTTAGTTGCGCTTGCCGCATGCAGGCGCAAGCTGGTGGGAACGGCCCTGTACAGGGGATCACCCGACCTCCGCGCGGCCCCCGCTGCCGGTTTGATCGCGTTCATCGCATAGAGTTGCATGCTGGTGGGACTGGAGCGAATAGCGAATTGAAGGAATGGTTTGCAGGAACACCGGTAGCCAGTTTAAGAGCAACACGGGATTCGAGCAGGTTATGCAATAGGAAAGATTAAATACATTTGCACCATTCCCCATTTTAAGCAACACATTCTATCAGTCTTCATTCTGTGAACAAACTTGGGGTGTCCGTGGCTGAGTGGAGACCGGATAGAAGTTTATAAAATGAGGAGAGGCATTAAAAAAAAAACAAGCGCCAAGGCGAAAGAGACTTGTTAAATCCAATTTGTTATCAGGATCGAACGAAGCCCGCTTCCGCGTTTGTATTCCGGATGGTGAGGAGATGTGTTCATTTTTTATTCAAGTGGCTTTTTTTTTGCTGCAGGTCGTGGCTTCAGCCTGTCGAGGTCTGGTGAGACCGGGGAACAACGGCTGCACCGGAGAGAGAAGCGCTGTTCTTGCAGCAACATGAGGGATAAGGAATGCATCTACTTCTGCCACAAGGACATCATCTGGGTCAACACGCCAGGGTAAGTGAGGAATGTACTGTGAAATGCATTAGGAACTCGGGTAGCATCCGCGAGTAAATTGCCTATCAGGCCGTGAGTAGTTACTCCAGCACTTTGTGTCTATCTTTAGTTTATTATTGAGATACAATTGTTGCGTGCAATCCCGTCAGCGAAAAGACTACACATGATTACACTCACTTACACCTGATCTCTCACACTTCCTTATCTCTGTAACTCCCTCTCCACTCCCCAGTCTAAATCAGGGTCTCGACCCGAAATGTCACCCACTCCTTCTATCCAGAGATGCTGCCTGTCCTGCTGAGTTACTGCAGCTCTTTGTGTCTATCTTCAGTGTAAACCAGCATCTATAGTTTCTTCCTACACACAAACATGATTACAATCAGGTGGACCACAGTGCACAGATACTGGATAAAGGGTATAACATTTAGTGTAAGATAAAGTCCGATTGAAGATAGTTCAAATGTCTCCAATGAGGTAGATGGGAGGTCAGGACTACTCTCGGGCTGGTGAGAGGACCCTTCAGTTGCCTGATAACAGCTGGATGACAGACTGTCCCTGAACCTGGAGATACGCATTTTCTAGCCTCTGCACCTCTTGCCTGATGGAAGAGGGGAGAAGAGGGAGTAACTGGGATGAGACTGGGATGGTCCTTGATTATGCTGGTAGCCTTGCCAAGGCAGCGTGAGGTGTAGATGGAGTCAATGGAAAGCTGGATGGTCTCGGCTACATCCACAACTCTCGGCAGTATTGGATGGAGCTGATCCCAAACCATGCTGTGATGCATCCCAATAAAATGCGTCCTGAGGCTAGTGACCTTCGGTTTGAAACCACCTTACACATGATTCTGAAGGAGAGCAAAAGAAACGCAAACAGTCCTGAAGATAAAGAGGAAATCAATGGGAATTAACAGGCAATGTATTGCCTGAGTTTACGTTAGATAAGATCGTTCCTCCTGCTTTCTGCAACTTCTTGTACATTCCTCCTGCCTTCCCCCCTCCTCCCCCTCATTAAAACCTGTATATTTGGAGAAATTTGTGGTCATATCCTAATAAAAAGGTTCAGGTTTATTATTGGTATGTGTGCTGAGGTACATCGAAAAGGTTTGTTCGGCGTGCTATTGAATCAAATCAGATAATATCGTACATAAATATAATCGAGTCAATCTCAAGTGAAATAGGTAGTGCAAATGGAAAGATACAGGGTGCAGAATAGATTTTCAGCATCATAGGTTACTGTTCCAGAGACAAAGCCCAATGAGGTAGAGGCGAATCAGATTGTAGAGTACATTATAGAAGGACTGTTCAGAGGCCTGATAACAGAGGGGAAGAATCTGTCCCTGATTCTGGTGGTGCACGCTTTGAAGCTTTTACATCTTCTGCCCGGCAAGAGTGGGGAGAAGAAGGAATGAGTGGGGTTGCAAAGGACGTTGATTATGTTGGCTGCTTTCCCGAGGCGACATGAAGTGTGGATGGAGTCAGTGGTGGGGAAACACACAAATTGCTAGAGTAACTCAGCGGGACAGGTAGCATCGCATGTCTGGAGAGAAGGAACGGATGACGTTTCAGGTTGAGACCCTTCTTCAGATCTCTGATTAGCTGCCGATTCCCGTCATCTCATGTGCCGATGGAACACATTTCCCCTTTGTTAAACATGCAGAATGAAAGCAAGTTATTGTAACCTTTGCATTTCTACATTTCACCCCACATTTTCAACTATCCTCTATTTTTGGGTTCATTTTAAAAACAAGAACCCATGCCTTATTCAAAATAACTCTTCAGGGTGTTCATTTATTATCAAGCAATTTATTATACGTGTATCGAGATACTGCACAAACTGAATTGAATATTTGAAAGTGGTCAACTGTGCCAAATTGGTTCTTGTACAAAAAAAAAGTGGCCTCCCCCCCCATGGCATTATTTATGTTTTGTTGAATTCAAGTTTTGCAAAAGCTATAAACACCCATAAACATCATATCTGTATTTCCTTTGATTGTAAATCCTTGTGCCATAAAGATTCATCATGTTAATCTCAGCTATCTTATTTCTTAACAGGAAAACCACACCTTATGGTTTAGGAAGTCCAGCCACACGCCGCAAAAGGTCAGCTCCAAGGTGCAAATGTGCAAGTTTCAAGGACGGAGTGTGTTTGCGATATTGCCAGCCGGGTGAGACGTAAGTAATATCAATTAAGTCGTGCACCTGTGGGAATCTGAACCAATAACATCGTACATAAATATAATCAAGCCAATCTCAAGTGAAATAGGTAGTGCAAATGGAAAGATACAGAGTGCAGAGTATATGCAGAATGCAGAATGCAGAAGCTACTCTTGCAGAATGCAATGGTCTGGGATGTGCAGAATGCAATGATTTGACAGCTCCAAGCAGCAAGGCACCATCTCACAGATCAGGGTAGTGTGCAGTGTTGCATTGTGTTTGCCAAGTGTTTAGCCTGAGGGGTCACCTGTTATGATGGTGGATGTCAAAGGGAATCATAAAGCAGGTCTCTTCCTGCATCTGGCCGTTTGTCCAAGACAAAGCGTTGTAATGGTTTTGAAAGACCTGATGAAAAAAAACCTGATAAAAATCAAAGTCATCATTTCTTCTGCCATAGAAAAGGATCGTTACTTAAAATGAAAAGAAAAATTACAGGCTATTGGAAGGTGACAGGAATTGCTTGTCATTTATTTCAGAGGGGTTTAGTTTAGTTTTATTGTCACGTGTACCGAGATACAGTGAAAAGTTTAGGTTTGCGTGCCATCCAGCCTAAGTAAAGATATTATGCATGAATATAATCAAGCCGTCCACAGCGTCAAGATAAAGGGTACAGGGTACCACATTTAGTGCAAAGGTATAACATTAAGACCAATAAAGACCAGATTCCGGGATAGTTTTGTCTCAGCTGTTGTTGAATCATCCTATCACCAACTAGAGAGCGGTCCTGAACTACCATCTACTTCAATGGAGACCCTTGGGCTATCTTTTATTGGACTTCCCTGGGCATTATCTAGCACTAAACATTGTTCCATTTATTTCTTATATGTACACTAAGGACTGCTTGATTGTAATCATATATAGTCTTTTCACTGACTGGAAAGCACATAACACAAAGTTTTCATAACATTAATAAACTAAACTAAACTAAAGAAAGTTTAAAGGTCTCCAATGAGGTAGATGAGTGGTCAGGGCTACACTAACTTTGCAGCGCCAGAAATTCGGGTTCGATCTCGACTACGGGTGCTGTCTGTACGGGTGGAGTTTGTACGTTCTCCCAGTGGCCGCGTGAGTTTACTCCGAGATCTTCGGTTTCCTACCACTCTCCAACGACGTACAGGTTCGTAGGTTAATTGGCTTGGTATAAGTGTAAATTGTAGGATAGTGTTAATGTGCAGGGCTCGCCGGTCGTTGCGGACTCGGTGGGCAGAAGGGCCAGTTTCCACGCTGTATCTCTAAACCAAACTAATTAAACTGAATTAAACCAGCACGATGTAGGCTAGGAATTGGTTTCAGTATGACGGGCAATTGTTGAAATGTGTAATTCTTTCCATTCTTCAGGAGAGACAGCAATGCCCTGCGGAATATTGGTCGAACAAGGCTACGACGCCTAATCCCAACTCAATATCGAAGGTTAAACTCAAGCGGAAATCAACGTCAAGTAACAGAGAGTGCACATTTGGGTCGGATCTTAAGGTAAACTTTATTCAAGGAAAGAAATGCAATATTCTTCTGTCGCTGTCATACCTGACTGTGTACATCATTAGTGAGTTCAGCATGCATTGCATACTGCTTGTTGCCTTTGAGACGGTGAACAATTGAATTCTTTGTAACTGGATGGGCCTGTTAAGATCAGCTAGGCTGGCACTGGGAAAGGGGCCCTTCAGTGAAACAATTTCTTCTTTTATATCTAAGACAAATGATTCATCATCACTTTTAGTTTCATAGTTTGATTTTGACTGTGGGATTTGAACTTTGCATGACTAAACAGTGTTTTTTTAATTACTAAAAGAGCTAATATGGCCCATTGTAGAAACAGTTGCTGGTTTATACCAAAAATAGATACATCTATTATGTTCCAAATATCTGTTTAGTTTAGTTTAGAAATATAGCACGGAAACAGGCCCTTCGGCCCACAAAGTCCACATCGACCATTGATCACCTGTCCACACTAGTTCAATGCTAACCCACTTTCTCACCCACTCCCTGCACATTTCTGACCCACTCCCTCCCAGTCACGTTGGCGCTGCGGTAGAGTTGCTGCCTTACAGTAAAAATGCAGCGCCAAAGACCCGGGTTCGATCCCGACTACAGGCGCTGTCTGTACGGGGTTTGTACGTTTTCCCCGTGACCTGCGTGGGTTTGCCCCGAGATCTTCGGTTTCCTCCCACATTCCAAAGATGTACAGGTTTGTGGGTTAATTGGCTTGGTAAATGCATAAATTGTCCAACTTCCAGTATAGTCCCCGGGGGACTCTTCGGAAGTGATGACCACAAGGTACTATGCATTAGGAGCAATTTGTACACAGGCCAATTACATTCCCACTTACACGGTATTTTGACTTGGTAAATTTCGCTTTTCCTTCGTCAAAACCGTGTTTAAATCCTTTCCACACTTTGGGAGAATGTCAACCATAAGAAGACCTCGGGATATAGTTCAACACCATCTTCTTGACTACAATTTGAACAATACATGCTAATGTGGCCAAAAACAATTTAAAAACCTTGTCATTTTTATTATCCATTCAGCTAATTTTTGGTATCAAAAGAACTTCTCAACTTCACCAAGATTCTTTCTCTTGTCCACCATACATTGGTGACTTCTAGTTACTGATCCTTCCTGTCAAAGGAAATGTTTTTTTCCTCTTGAGTCCCTCCAAACCTTTGCTTACAGTATCTCTGAACAGCTCAACGTAATCTCTTCCACACCAAAGTGAGATACAATCATTGTTCTGTTTGTCTCACTTTACTCTGCTCTTCAAAATCTCCACTGAAATTGGTCCTGGTAGCGTATAGCTCTATAACTGAATTGATTTGACCATCCTTAATGATAGGCCATATAGACATTGTGCGTTTAGTTTAGGTTAGTTTAGTTTCAAGGTGCAGGCCCATCGAGCCAGCGATCCCCACACATTAACACTATCCTGCACACACTGGGGACAATTTTACATTCATGCCAAGCCAATTAACCTACAAACCTGTACGTCTTTGGAGTGGATGAAAGAAAATTTAAGAATTGTGAAGAATTTCCATTTTTTTCTTGCTTGGGGAATAAAAGTTTTTAAAAAATCTTTTACAGACAAATTGCAGTATCAAATGTTCAGTCTGCTGAAAGAAAGAACATCTCAAAGAGACAAAATTCAACACAGAAACAACAAAACCAGGATGGGAGATGAGCTGCCAGGGCATAAGGCTTCTCATTCCAGAGAGGAAGAGCCATCTTTGGCTTCTATTCTTCTTCCCTTGAAGGCTCATGAGGTGCAGAAGAACAAGAAGATACAAGGATGGTCGGAGTGATCAGTCCACAAAGTATTAACCAGCAGATGCGGAATGCGTGCTTCCCTGGTGGACTGGATCACAATTACAAGGGGAAAGATGGGGGAGAGTCTCACATGCATTGTGGAAAGAGGTGGAGCCAAAAGTGCTGTTCAGAAGCATGTGAGATTTAACAAGCCACTCACACCTATCCAATATATATTTACAGCAGTGACATTGGTGAGAGAGGGGAGATAAGAAAGGCTTTGATTCCACAGTGTGACAATGATCATCTTTTATGCAGCTTCAGCAAACTGGAGGCAAAATCATATCAGTTATCAGGGACATTGGATGATCGTCGGGTACCAGAACTCAAAGCATATACTTGCTGAAGTGACAGTGGTATAAGAACCTCATAGTTACCACAACTTTCAGTGTGAAAATGTCACAGTACCCACGCTGCTGTTTAATACAAAGCAGAAGAATACTTTATTTTCTTCTGGTGTGCAGCCTTGGCATTCATAGGTGCAATGAGTAGATGTTTTTATGAGCTTTGGTCAAGCACATGTTGGTGTCGAAACGTCAGAGGAACAAATTCCATGGCAACAATCCTGGTTGTTCTTGTGCTAGCCGATCCTACCTAGATGGCTCCGACTTGCAATTTGGTGACTGCCCTTTCCTCCTCCCCCTCCCTTATTGAACGGGCACCTACGGGCCTGGTGTGCAGTGCAGGCATAGAACACAGTAGCAGCACTGGCCAAGGCTACGCTGGTTCTTCTGCAGTCGGGCTACCAATGCTGTTTTGCACACTTGGCTGCGATACCAGGCGACACATGGAACGATACATCGGTAAGAAGGAGAGTCTGCAAGAGAGGAACAGAAAATCGGATGAGAGACAGTACACATATCAAAAACGGGTTTCCTGAGTGCTGTAATGTGCAGCAAAGAGTTGACATCTTAGATCCTTAATCATCTTGATTCGGACACAGAAGTCAAAGAATAGTCATTGGTGAATGGTCCTGTCTTCATCAGAATTCCCTTTATCCATTATTTCAGCACATATCAGCCCATTTAACCCCTGTAGTAAAATAGCTGAAAAGGGTATATTCTCGTGAATGCAATGTATACACTGGCCAATATCACTTCAGGTGATAACCCTACATCCCTTTCCTGAAAACATCTGCTTTCAGCTTTTTGCTAACAGCATTCTGGCCTTTAATTGTTTCCAAATACAATGCGGGTCGAGATGTCTGATGAACGGTCTCGACCCAAAACGTCACCCATTCCTTCTCACCAGAGATGCTGCCTGTCCTGTTGAGTTACTCCAGCATTATCTGTGGACACGGGTGTCAGGGGGTTATGGGAAGAAGGCAGGAGAATGGTGTTAGGAGGGAGAGATGGATCAGCCATTATTGAATGGTAGAGTAGACTTGGTGGGCTGAATGGCCTAATTCTACTCCTATCATTATAAACTTATGACACAAAGAAAGCCCCATAATTATGCACACCATAATTCCCAACAGGAAGAAAGAACTGAGACCACTGGAACTCAACCTTCCTGTCCTATGGTCCAAAGCAACAAGTTATTTGAGCATTCTTTCTCAAATGCTCTTTCATATCATCAGAATACAAAGCTATTTGTTCGGGACAAATGTTAATTTATGACTGACGATCTGTCACGTGTAGTGATAAGGTGAACAACATTTCAATTATTAATTCTAATGCATATTTAATTAATTTATGATTAAATGTAAATTATTGTAATTTGCTGTATTTTAAAACCATTGTGATTATTGCCTATTAATGGAAATAAATATATTTGTTACTGTCATTAACAAGTATTGGTTAATATTATTCGTTAAGAAACAGATGCCTCTTGTTCTTTGATAAAGAGCATTTGGAACTAAAGGAAGATTCTGTATAGTCCAGATTAAGTGCTTTCTTCTGGGAGGCACAGTGGTACAGCGGTAGAGTTGCTGCCTTACAGCGCCAGGGTCCCAGGTTCAATGCTGACTACGGGCGCTGTCTATACCTCGTTTGCACCTTCTCCCTGTGATCGCGTGGGTTTTCTACGGGTGGTCCAGTTTCCTCCCACACGCCAAAGACAAAAAGGTTTGTAGGTTAATTGGCTTTGGTATGTTGTAAAATTGTCCCTAGTATATAGGATAGTGCTAGAGTATCGGGCAATCACTGGTTGGCGTGGGCTCGGTGGGCCTGCTTCCGCACTGTATCTCTAATGTCTAAAGGGCCTGTCCCACCAGCATGCAACTCCATGCGATGAGCGCGACCTAACGCGGTCGCTTGAGCCGTCCGGCGTCGCGGGGCCGGTCCCACTTCGATCGCCGGAGCCGTGCGGGATTGTGCGAAGTTCGTCCCGACATCACGCGGGGCTCCGAAAAACTGACTGTTCAAAAATTCAGCGCGGCAACGGCTTGTCGGCTCGCAGTCGCCTCGAGGCATTACACACCGTCTCAACGTCGTGCCTCCGTGACCCTCTGTGTGTGTGCCTCTGTGCCCCTCTCTGTGTGCCCCTCTCTGTCCTGGCGAACTTACCTTTAAGACTTCGCTCCAAGTTCGCCTCACTTTGTGCCGTGTTGCGCCACTCACCCAACCTCCGCGCGGCCCCTGCTGCCGGTTTGGTCGCACTTGCCGCATGCAGGCGCATGCTGGTGGGAACGGCCCTGTACAGGGGATCACCCGACCTCCGCGCGGCCCCCGCTTCTAGTTTGATCGCGCTCATCGCTTGGAGTCGGATCCTGGTGGGACAGGCCCTTTACAGCACCAGGGACTGTTCAATGCTGTACCTCGTTTGCACCTTCTCCCTGTGATCGCGTGGGTTTTCTACGGGTGCTCCAGTTTCTTCCCACACGCCAAAGACGAAAAGGTTTGTAGGTTAATTGGCTTTGGTATGTTGTAAAATTGTCTCCAGTATATAGGATTGTGCTAATCGGGCAATCACTGGTGGGCCTGCTTCCACACTGTATCTCCAATGTCTAAGATGTGTGGAGTTTGCTCTCTCACCTCTTTATACTATCTCTACCTTGCCTCTACACTATCAGATCTAATCTAGAAGCTCAACCCAAAGCATTAAACTTTCCCTTTGTCTACACAGATGCTGCTAGACTGGTTATGTTTTTCCAGCAGTTTGTTTTCTACCACTGATTCCGAGGTAATTTGCATAATGTAAAATGACGAGTAAAACACGATAAGAATGACGCGAATTACCTCGGAATCAGTGGTAGAAAACATAGCCAGTCTAGCAACAATTTTTTTTTTAGTTTAGAATTTAGAGATGCTGCATGGAAAAAGACCCTTTAATCTACCGAGTTCACGCCATCCATTGACCACCCGTTCACAACAGCTGTCTTATCCCACTTTCTCCTCTACACCCAACACACTAGGGGCAATTTTACGGAGGTGACCTTCCTTTTCTTTGGTATGTGGGAGGAAACCGGTGCATCCAACAGGAAACCCATGCATTCAAGGGAGAACACGCAAACTCCACAATGACAGCACCTAGGGTGAGGATCGAACCCGGGTCTCCGCCGCGGTGAGGCAGCTCTTCTACCGACTGCGCCACTGCGTCACTCTCCCAGATGTTTGGGAGATTTCAGAAATGAATCTGGGGTGCTGTTAATCCAGTTTATATCAGGAGAGCGATGACAAAAAATCATGACATTTTACAAAAATAATAAAACGGAGCGTTAATAAGCAAAAATTGAGGAAAACATTTGAAAATACAAAGACTTGCACAGATCCTTGTCACCAAGAGGGAAATAAAAAATGTAAAAGTAGACAATTTGGCAGGAGTTGTAAAGGACATGAATTATTTAATAATATATCTGTGTATGAAGAAGAGAGGTGATTCAGAAACATTTGTAATAAGAATTAATACGTGAAACGGCAAACAAGTCGATTAAATGATTTAGATTAAAGCATTTATGGAGGAAATTAACACATGGACTTTCCACAAAAGTTAACATTGAATCAGGGGCAAGCGCTCATCAAACTTTGTCTATTTAAAATAACAGTAATGTGGATAATAATGGCTTAAAAGAGTGTTTAACCCCCAGGACCAAATGTAAAACCAAGAAACTGCAGATGCCAGTTTACTCAAAAGGACACAAAGTGAGTGAGAACGTACAAACTCCGCGCCGACAACAGCCGTGGTCAGAGTCGAACCTGGGTCTTTGGTGCTGTGAGGCAGCTACTCTACCAGCAGCTGAGCCACCGTGCTGCAGAACTATTCTCTCAAAGAAAAGTACTCTTCATCCTTTAAGTATTAAAAGAAATGTACAAGCCACTCTGCTATTTAAGGAATAATTGAGATGGAGACATGGTTTTATTGTCCAATAAAACCAACTTTGGTTATTGGGAAATAATGGCAGTAGACAATTAAGGGGAGTGTGACCTTGTAAATTCTCAGATGATCAGAGTGTACAAGTATGGGTTTTCTCGCAGTGAGTCCCGTTTAACCAGTTTCCGAGCATTTTTAAAGAAGTGATAAAGATTCTGATGAGGAGGTTGTCTCTGGACATTATTTGTATGAACTCCTAGAAGGCATCTGATATCAGTCCAGTTAACCATATAACCATATAACAATTACAGCACGGAAACAGGCCTTCTCGGCCCTTCCAGTCCGTGCCGACCATTTATTTTCCCCTAGCCCCATCTACCTGCACTCAGACCATACCCCTCCATTCCCTTCCCGTCCATATACCTATCCACTTTACTTTTAAATGTTAAAATCGATCCTGCCTCCACCACTTCTGCAGGAAGATCATTCCACACAGCCACCACTCTCTGAGTAAAGAAGTTTCCCCTCATGTTACCCCTAAACTTCTGTCCCTTAATTCTCATGTCATGCCCTCTTGTTTGAATCTTTCCTACCCTCAATGGGAAAAGCTTATCCACGTCAACTCTGTATATCCCTTTCATCATTTTAAAGACCTCAATGAAGTCCCCCCTTAACCTTCTGCGCTCCAAAGAATAAAGACCTAACTTGTTCAACCTTTCTCTGTAACTTAGTTGCTGGAACCCAGGCAACATTCTAGTAAATCTCTTCCGTACTCTCTCTATTTTGTTGACATCCTTCCTATAATTAGGCGGCCAAAATTGTACACCATACTCCAGAATTGGTCTTACCAATACCTTGTACAATTTTAACATTACTTCCCTACTCCTATATTCAATGCTCTGATTTATAAAGGCCAGCACACCAAAAGCTTTCTTTACCACCCTATCTACATGTGATTCCACATAGGGAACTATGCACAGTTATTCCTAGATCCCTCTGTTCCACAGCATTCCTCAATTCCCTACCAATTCCCTATTCCCTTACACTGAATCAGTTGCCTGATAGCAGCTGGGAAGAAGCTGTCCCTGAATCAGGAAGTTTGAAAACGCACACCTCCAGATTCAGAGACAATTTCTTCCCAGCTGTTATCAGGCAACTGAACCGTCCTCTCACCAGTTAGAGAGCAGACTTGACCTTCCATCTACCTCGTTGGAGACATTAAGACTATCTTTAATCGGATGTTACTGGACTTTATCTGGCAAATGTTATACCCTTTATCCTTTATCTGGATGGCGTGATTGCAATCATACACAGTCATTTTGCTGAATGGATAGCATGCAACAAAAAATCTTTTCACTCAGTACACATGACAATAATGAACTAACTCTAACTCTAACTTCCATCAAGATAGATGGAACTGCAGACGCTGGTTTACACTGAAGATAGACACAAAAAGCTGGAGTAACTCATCAAGTCTGGCAGCATCTCTGGAGAAAATTAATAGGTGCGTTTCGGGTCAAAACCCATTCCTCACACTCAATTTATACTTAACTCTGCCTATGCTGGTGGTCTTGCCGAGGCAGCGTGAAGTGCAGATGGAGGTGATGGAAAGGATATCGCTCTCAGAAAGGAGCCAAACACACCTCACAAGATGGCCTCTCAGGCAATATGTTCATCCCTGATCCGCTGCCAACCATACCCGGGTGTTCCTGCAACCAATCTTGACCAGCAATCTGAAGCCAGCTTATCTCGGGCAAGAGCACACCTCGATTCATAGGCACATACTTGTTGACTCAGAGTGACTTTGACTTCAAGGATGCAACATTCCTGAACATTGCAGAAGAAATTTTCAAACTACAATGACGAAGTGTATTGGAAAGCCCAACCCCATATGTTTGTTGATAAAAATCTGAAGAATGATCTCAGACTGGAAACAACAAACCGGCCCTGCTGAGTGCCCCCACCCCCATGAACTGTCTCCCTCGGATGGTCTCGATGCACACCGATCCGGCACAGATCTATTTGCACTTTAGACTCTTTTACTGTTCTTTTTTTATAAATCATGTTTCTCGGGGTATCTAAATTTTAATCTAAATTTTATTAGTTGTTAAGTTATGACATTGGATGGAAGCTGCATACCAAATCTCATTGCATATATGTGCAATGAAAATAAAAGAGATTATAATTATTATTATTATTATTATTATTACCCAGTTTCTTCTTCTACAGATGTTTCTTGCATTTCCTGTTGTTTCTCCCCTTTAGTTTAGTTTAGAGGTACAGCACGGAAACAGGCCCTTCGGCCCACTGAGTCCATGCCGACCAGCGATCCCCGTACATTGGCACTATCCTTCACACTAGCGACAATTTACAATTTTAAGCTACAAACCTGGACCTCTTTGGAGTGTAGGAGGAAACCGGAGCACATGGAGGAAACCCACGCGGTCACAGTGCGAATGTACAAACTCCGTACAGGCAGCACCTGTGGTCAGGATCGAACCTGGGTCTCTGGCGCAGTAAAGGGTCTGTCCCACTTTCACAAGTTATTCACGAATTCTCCCAAGTTTACCCCTTGATTCAAACTCGCAGAATGTTCGTAACGAGTCCGTAGCAGGTCGTAGGAGATGTGTCGTAGCGGCTCGTTATGCCAGCCGTAGGTACTCGTGGCATCAGGTAAGTCGGGACGTTTTTTCCAGCCCGATAAAAAAATGTCTACGAGTAAAAAAATGGTCGGGATGAAAGAAATTGCAACTTTTTACTGGTAAGGAGGGCATCGAAATAGTCGTGGGAATTCGTAGACATACTCGTAGGAGTTCGTGAACAAAGTCGTGGAAGGTCGTAGGAGTTCATAGAATATTCGATCATGATTTTTTTTTGGGTCCTTTAAACTCGGCAGAGGTTTTGAATTAAGTCGTGAAAGTGGGACAGGCCCTTTAAGGCAGCAGCTCTTCCGCTGCGCCATCGTGCGCCACGTGCTTGTTGCATTTATCATCAGAGGTCCAGGAAAACTGAGACATCTCCAGAGTAGCTTCATCATTAAATCATGTGTTGCCTGAACCCCAGATGCCTCAATTCAGCATAATCAAGGATGAGTCTCACACAAGTCACTCCCTCTTCTCCCCTCTCCCTTCAGGCAAGAGGCACAGAAGTTTGAAAATGCACACCTCCGGATTCAGGGACAGTTTCCAGCTGTTATCAGGCAACAGAATGGTCCTCTCATCAACTTGAGAGTGGTCCTGACCTCCCATCTAACATTGGAGCCCTTTGAATTATCATTAATCGAACTTTATTGGATTTCATTGTTATATCTTGAACCTTATCCTTTGCCAGTACACTGTGGACAGCTTGAGTGTATTCATGTATAGTGTTTTCTTTGACTGAATAGCACGCAAACAAAAGCTTTTCACTGTACCTCGGTACACATGGCAATGATAAACTAAACTAGACTCCACTGGTGTATAGCAGGCATAGCATAACAATGCCTCCATTAATGGAGTGCCATCTCTGTACTGAGGCACCCATTAAATGAGTATCACTGCCTGTTACTTTAAACACTGTGGATTTTGGGAGGTATTTGAGAAGTCAGTCGTTTGTTGTGTACTGCTCCAGTATATCGAGCATGCTGGCCGACCGGAAGTTGGACTTCAATAATGGCCCCAAAAATGGCTGCGCCCACATTTGTAATAAATGCAACAAGAGTTTCACTGTGACGTTGCTTATGTGACAAATACCACACTATTGAATCATTTAATTTCTTCTGCCAGCTCTCCTGCATATCAGACATGCCCTATAACTGGTGGACAAACATCAACAAACTGGTACAGTTGTTACACAAGAGTTTCAGTTCATGCCAGGACTGTCAGAAATATGTAATGTGTAAAGAATTATACACTTTGTACCAGATGGCAGGAAATTGTCAGATGTTGTAACATGAAGAACACTCAGGAATGTTGAGTCCAATTTGACGTCCAATTTCACCCAGAAAGATTACCAGCATTGTCTACTCTTGTTAAAATATGAATTAATATTCCATTCCAATTTATAGTCGGTTTAGTTTAGTTTATTGTCACATGTACCGAGGTACAGTGAACAGCTTTTGTTGCGTGCTATGCAGTCAACGGAATGACTATACATGAT
The DNA here is from genome assembly GCA_963514005.1 of Raja brachyura. Next base: position 31,103,195 of record OY740809.1, on the reverse strand, counting down.
TACAAATGAGCCATTTACAGTGTGTATATACATGATAAGGGAATAACATTTAGTGCAAGAGGCCATCTTGTGAGGTGCATTTAGCTCCTTTCTCAGAGAGATATCCTTTCCATCAACTCCATCTACACTTCATAATGTCTGCTTCATTTATTTGTGATAAATTGTATCACCTGGTGAAAATAGAGTCTATTTGTTCAGCAGTTTGATGGCATTGTGAGTGAGTGTGGGCATGTGGCTGTTGAGAAAATAGGTGCTGGGTGATCAATGATGGGAGTGAATTGATGGTCAATAGTTGGAGCTGAGCATTTGCAGCAACATGGCTGACTGGACTTGGAAATCCTAGTTGTGGAGTTACCTCTTCACCGATGGAAGGATGACCCCAGTAGATTGATTTACTCTTCTCACAGGTAATATCAGGGAATGCATTCCCTTTGAAACAAGCAGACTTACCTTTCAGTCTTTTAATGAATCTGTTTAATTGCAATTGTGTAGCTGAGTAAAGCCACTTTATCTGATAGTTAGAACTGGAAATCAATAACTACAAAATGGGCTGTGCCTGAACTAGATTTCATGATGTTTCAAGTGGATTTGTACATCAATTTGTCGAAAAGTTGGTAAATAGAGCTGGTTTGCTTTTTATTAGGTGATAGATAATAATCAGCCATAATTGTTTTTCAGAAGTTGGTGAGGAATCTTCACCCGAAACATATACAAGCCTTTTGTTGAAGGTGCTCTATTATGATCTTAAGGGGTTGGACAGGCTAGATGCAGGAAGATTGTTCCCGATGTTGGGGAGGTCCAGGACAAGGGGTCACAGCTTAAGGATAAGGGGGAAATCCTTTAGGACCGAGATGAGAAGGACTTTTTTCACACAGAGAGTGGTGGGTCTCTGGAACTCTCTGCCACAGAGGGTAGTTGAGGCCAGTTCATTGGCTATATTTAAGAGGGAGTTAGATGTGGCCCTTGTGGCTAAGGGGATCAGAGGGTATGGAGAGAAGGCAGGTACGGGATACTGAGTTGGATGATCAGCCATGATCATATTGAATGGCGGTACAGGCTCAAAGGGCCGAATGGCCTACTCCTGCACCTAATTTCTATGTTTCTATGTTTCTATGATGATGCTTGGATCTAATGATGGTTACGTCATTGAAGATTAAGGGGGTACACCCACATGATTATTCACACCATTGCCTATCATTTTGCTGCACAAACATAATTTGCCCTTTATTACCTCCAGATTTATGGTTGTTTCGGTCTTACTGTACTTCTTCAAATGTTATCAATCTGGAATGTGGACGTGAGAGTTTTCTCCATCTGCATGAACGTTAAGTGATTTTGAGTATATGTGCGCTATTCAGGTATTGAACAGGTGATAAATAATATAACAGAAGAATAAATGATAGCATGAAAAATGTTTGTACTTTGTAAGAAAAATAAATAGGTGCTTTGCCATATCTTACTCTTTGTTTACTAAACTACTCCCTGCAGCTCCAGTTGACCATGCTGGGTAACCATTATAAAAGCAGTGCAGCATTGCACCATTGCACCAAGGTTTCTTCAAGAACACCTCCAAAACAGGATGCAAGCAGAAGCCTCCACGTAGCGCTTCCCGGGCAATGCTGACGACAGGAACTGTACCACAGTGCCTGACTGAAGTAGCCAATTCTGCTACCACCGACCGTCAACCTTCGCTGGCCGACCGGAAAGACGCGATATAGAAAATGGCCGACACAAGGAAGAACAACCTCCAAAACGCACAGAGTTCGTTTTAGTTTCAGCATCTCTGGAGAAAAAAGATGTTTGATGTTTTGGGTCGGACCCTTCTTCTAAAGGCTGACGAAGGGGACTGACCAGAAACGTCAGTCTGATGAAGGGTCCCGCCCTGAAACATCACCCATCCTTGTTTTTCAGAGTTGTTGCCTGGCCTATTGAGTTACTCCAGCATTTTGTGTCTATCTTCGGTGTAAACCAACATCTGCAGTTCCTTCAGACATGACGAGAGTGATGATATCTTTGAATATTCACAGTAGTTTAGAATCGTCTCCTTGGGACAGTTGCTATTTTTGAGCATTCACAATCCTCTAGAATAATAATTGTATTCAGGAACTTAAGGCAACAGAGAACAATAGCTATATTTCCACATTGACACTGTGGGCAGTCATACTTTTAATTGGAATATCTTTAGGTGAGTCATATCAAACCATTGACAGTTTGACCCATTGAGTTACTCCAGCACTTTGTGTCTATCTTCGGTATAAAACAACATCTTCAGTTTTTTGTTTTTCTATTATTTCCTTTATGGCTTCACACTTTTCTCCGCATCTGGACTGAATTCATCATTCTGTTTTGTTCCTTCTCTGTGTTTTTAATCAGTTTTTACATATTTTGTATCCTGAAACATTTCCCCCTAGTCTTTGTCGGACTGTGTTGTCAGCCTCGTTCACTGGAAAAGGCAGTGGAGTTACTCAGCGGATCTGGCAGCACCTATGGAGGAAAAGGGTGCGTTATGTTTTGGGTCGGGACCCTTCAGACTGAAGAAGACCTCTATTTCCTTTACCTTTAGGAGTTGCTGCTTGACCAGCTTAGTTACTCTGGCTGTTTAATTTCAAGATAAAGGGCCTTTACAATTTTTACCAAAACCTATTAAACTACAAACCTGCACGTCTTTGGATACTTTGTGTCTATAAATGAGCTAAATTCCTTATTTCCAGTTTGAGGTTCACTGTAACTTGGCTATTTTTTAAAATTGAGATGAAAGGCCTGCTGTGCGCTTCCATCATTCTCTATTTGTGTTGGTTTTAATCTCGAGTAATACAGCAAGTGTTCGATGATGTGCAATGAACATTTCAGAATGCAGAGGGAAAAACGTCCCCACATCAGGGAGTGTTCAAGGGTCTCTTTGTTCAAGGGTTATTGAAAGCGACAGCGGTTGGTGGGTGCAAGTCAAACAGCACCATTTAGAATTTGTGCTATCTGCACATCATTTAATCAAGATTATCCCGAAAAGCTGCAGCACCTCAGCACGTTAGCCAGCATCTCTGGAGAGAAGGAATAGGTGACGTTTCGGGTCAAGACCCTTCTTCAGGCTGAGAGTCAGGGGAGATGGAAACGAGAGATATAGACGGTGAAATAGAAGGAATGAATGAAATATATGCAAAAAAATAACAATGATAAAGGAAACGGGCCATTGTTAGCTGTGGGCAAGGTGAAAACGAGTTGCAGACAAATTTACTAATGTATACTTCAACCAACGCATCACCAAGTGGCTTATTTTACATAGAAGATTCTACATTTTATGGTTAATTTCTACTAAGCGTGCCATGTGTTTGTGTCAAGAGTCAAGAGAGATTCCCACATCATGAGCTGCTGGTAAGCTATGGAGTGGAGGTGTTTTCTTCCAGTCAGTTCAAGGAACATCAGAGAACAGGTCAGCCTGCCCTATTCACACCCACAAGTTGGGGCACGGCTGGACGGTCGTGCTGGGGGAAGGTGTGTGGGATGGGAGGTGCCGGAGGGAGGGAGGGAGGGAGGGAGCACAAACAATAGTAAATACAGTGTGTGGGGACAATTGTTTCCAGAATAGAACATTACTCACCTTGTTTTTGGCTTGACTTGAAACTGGTTCAATGCTTTGCTGATGCACAAAATTCGCTTTTTGGGTAAACTGAGAGTGGGATTTACCAACGTGTACGTCAGCCCCACGCGTCACCAAGTGGCTTATTTTACATGGAAGTTTTTACATCTTATGGATGATTTTTTACTAAGTGCAGCATGTACTTGTATCAAGTGTTAAGAGAGTTTTATCGTCATATGTACCAGGCAGAACAACAAAATCCTTGCGTTCAGCAGCACAGCAGAATGAGTAAGCAGAGTGCTCTGTTAAACAACAATGTAATATTTGGAGGTTATAGTGTTTTGTAGCCTGATGGCTGTAGGGAAGAAGCGGTTCCTGAACCTGGACGTTACAGTTTTCAGGCTCCTATGTCTTCTTCCCAATAGCGGGAGTTAAATGAGTGCGTGGCCAGGGTGGTGTGGGCCTCTGATGATGCAGGCTGCCCTTTTTGAGGCCCAGTGATCACGGTGGCGCAGCGGTAGAGTTCCTGCCTTACAGCAAATGCAGCGCCGGAGACCCGGCTTCGATCCTGACTACGGGTGCTGTCTGTGTGGAGTTTGTATGTTCTTCCCGCGACCTGCGTGGGTTTTCTCCGAGATCTTCGGTTTCCTCCCACACTCCAAAGACGTTTAGGTTTGGTAATTGTAAAAAAATGTCCCTAGAGGGTGTAGGATTGTGTTAATGTGTAGGGATCACTGGTCGGCACGGTCCCGGTGGGCTGAAGGGCCTGTTTCCGTGCTGTATCTCTAAACTAAAATAAAATAAAATAAACTAAACTCCTGTAAATCACTTTGTTGGTGCGGAGGTCAGTACCTGTAATGGACTGGGCAGTGTTCACCACTTTTTCCTGGGTGTTCAAGTTGCCGAACCAGGGCGTGTTGCGATCAGCCAGCATACAGTCTACTGTACACCTATAAAGGTTTAGAGAGTCCTAAATTACATATTTTAAGGCAGGAAAGTGTCTTTGAATCTAAACTGTGGGTATATGGACCATTTGCAAACAGATGCGCAACATGGCCAACACAGACAAGATGGACCGAGTGGCCTGTTCCTGTGCTATACTCTTCAGTGCTCTATATAAAGTGCTAAAAATAACCAAACTTTCAACGCAAGACTTTATGTTCCACACAAATATGATTCCTATGCATTTGCAGATTTTAAACGTGGCTGTTGCCTTCACATTTGAGAGGTTTTGATCAAGTATAGTTTATCACTCCTACCACTCAAAGCATTTCCCTGCTCACATCAAAATATTGCCTCTAGTTCCATGAAGAAGGATCCCAAAATGAAACGTTCTACATGTTCTCCAGAGCGGCTGCCTGACCTGCTGAGTTACTCCAACACTTTGTCTTTTTTTTTTGGTAAACCAGCATCTGCAGTTCCTTGTCTCCATGAACTTCCAGTTGTGATGCAATGCTGGACATGAGGCTGGAACAGTAAATAGAGCTTCCTCATTGTCACTTTTATCCCCAAAGCAATGTAAACATTCCTGTCTTGTAGGTCCAGTGGTTTGTTTGCTCTGTCGTGCAGCAGTAACTTGAAAATCAGATCACTGAACATTAAAATCTTGCAATTCAGGAAACAATGATCAGCTATGATCACATTGAATGGTGGTGCAGGCACGAAGGGCCGAATGGCCTACTCCTGCACCTATTGTCTATTGAAATGCAGGTTCAACATGGCAACTCCCTTGAATCCCCTTATTGCAGTTCCTTCCTGCACCAGAATAAATTATGTGGTTTTTCTCAAGGGGACCTTTTACATCCATCCAAGATGTTCAGACAGGGCCATGAGCAAAGGACCAAATAATAACCAGATCACTTCTGCTGACTACTTCCTTCCCATAAACATGAAGTACAATAACTGGCAGTAGGATTTTTTTTTTTTTTGCAGATTGTAATTTTTCTAAGTTTGTAACCAGATGCAACTGGTTGTTACCGCCAACAATGATAAATAGGTGTAATAGCAAATTACTGAAATATTTGGGGATCTATAAATAGCCTCATGACCTTAATTTGACGTGAGTACCAAAGCTGGTTCTTCTATGTTCTTCTCCAATCAGATCTAGATCTGGATGATTGTATTGACTTTCCCAACGCATTTCTGATTACACAGTGGATGTTTGGCGTTTTCAAGGACATTGAGTGTCACTCAGTGTTTGTTTAATGAATGTCATCCAGGAAACAGGCCCTTTGGCCCAACTTACCTACACCGACCAACGTGTTCCATCTCCACTAGTCCCACCTGCCCGTGTTTGGCCCATATCCCTCTAAACCTATCCCATCCATGTACCTGTCTAAATGTTTCTTAAAGGTTGCAATAGTCTCTGCCTCAACTGCCCCCTCCGGCAGCTCGTTCCATACACCCAGTCACCTTTATGTAAAAACAAAAGTTATACCTCCGGTTCTTATTAAATCATTCCCCCCTCACCTTAAATCTATGTCCACTGAATGTGTAAGCCTATCATTTGCAATTGGGATAAGGAAAAAGACTACTGATGAGGTCTCCAGCAGATGAACTGACTTTGCCAATGGCAACCTAAGGTGGTTCTTTGCTTCCCCTAATCCTCACACTGAAGCAAATTCTGGATCTGTTTACCATCTGGGTTCAATCAATGGAACCAAACGAATTGGCCTGAGACCATCATGGATTAACTGGTTCAGTGGACAATGTTCTTTTATTTCAGTCTGAAGTAGTGTCCCAATCGAGCCATCTACAGTGTACAGATCCATGATAATGTTATTCACGTTATTCCCTTTATCATGTATCTGTCCACTGTGGGTGGCTCGTGTATTGTCTTTCTGCTGAATGGTTAGCACGCCACAAAAGCTTTTCACTGTACCTGGGCGCACGTGATAATAAACTCCTCTCAACTCAACCAGAAACGTCATCTATCCATGTTCTCAGGGTTGCTGCCTGACCCGCTGAGTCCCTCCAGCATTTTGTATCTATTCTTTGTAAAACGGCATCTGCAGTTCCTCTTGTCTCCTCTTCCTTTCTCTCCAGTACAAGCCACACAAGGACTAGTGATGATATTCACCTTTCTTGCTAATTCAACGTTGGTCAGCGTCCCAAATTCTCAAGGATTCACCTAAATAGTTGTGGATGAAAAACTGTTATCTGTTTGTGAGAAAATTGCAGAGATGTCAAAATTGTAAGATACTTGCTTTACTTTGAACAACTTTTGTTTCTTACCTCAAAGCATGAATAATTAATTAGCGGACGTAGATAAGGTGGCTATTGATGTTCACACTTTGCAGGGCAAGCATATCCCAAGCATGGATTGTTAAAGAAGGAACTGCAGATGCTGGAGAATCGAGGGTTACACAAAAAGCTGGAGAAACTCAGCGGGTGCAGCAGCATCTAAGGAGCGAAGGAGATAGGCGACGTTTCGGGTCGAGACCCTTCTTCAGACTGGTTCTTCAGACCGGACTCTCGTTTCCCTGATCCCTGACCAGTCTGAAGAAGGGTCTCGACCCGAAACGTCGCCTATCTCCTTCGCTCCTTAGATGCTGCTGCACCCGCTGAGTTTCTCCAGCTTTTTGTGTAACCCTCAGGAGTAGTACCAGGTGTGCAGTGAGACCCAGGTTGGTCAACATGGGCCAAGTGCTTGATTATAATCTGATTTCCATACATGAATACACTAAGATTATTCGTGTGCAGCACCTGTTGATCAGAGCCCCCTCCCACACCCTGCCCCCCCCCCCCCCCCCCCCCCCCCCCCCCCCCACCAGTCGCTACGCTCCCTCGGGCTTGGTTGCTCACAATTTCTCACTTCCAAGTCTCACACGATGCTGGCAGCCCTGTTTCAGGCCTCCTGAAGATAGACCTGGACCAAAATACTGAAGTAACTTGGCAGGGACAGGCAGCATCGCTGGAGAGAAGAAATGGGTGACTTTGCAGATCGAGATCCTTCTTCAGGCCCCTCAACCTCTGGCTTTCTGGAGAAAACCAAACAGTAAATTTATCAAACCTCTCCCTGATAGCTAACACCCTCTAATCCAGGCAGCAATCTGGTGGATCTTTCCTACACCCTCTCCGAGGCTTCAACATCCTTTCCTGAGAGCAGAACTGCACACTATAGTCCAAACGTGGCCTCACAATATGTGGCCTCACCGATGCCTGTAGCAGGTTGCCCCATTCCCAGAGAAGTGGCCTTTGCAAGGAAAACCCAGTCTGAAGAAGGGTCTCGACCCGAAACGTCGCCTATCTCCTTCACTCCTTAGATGCTGCTGCACCCGCTGAGTTTCTCCAGCTTTTTGTGTAACCCTCCCAAGCATGGATGGCATCCCAAATCAAATGTCCTATCTAAGTTCACAAGCAATTACATCTCAAATATTGAATCCAGCACTCTTCCTTGAAATCAGAAATGGGTTTTGATCTAAACAAACCTTGAGCAATAAATCTTGACACAAATTATAAAATTAGATTAATTTTCTAATATGATTCACCTCCACTTGCTAAAAGTGCATTGGGTAATTTGAAAGTGGAGATTGACAGATTCTTGATTAGTAAGGATGTCAAAGGTAATGGGGAGAAAGCAGCAGAATGGGGTTGAGATGGAAAGATAGATCTGCCACGATTGAATGGCGGAGTAGACTTGATGAGCGAATGACCTCATTCTGCTCCTTTAACTGATGAACATTTTGGTGAGCACATTATGAGACATTTCGTAATTTTAAATTTCTACAGAAAAGAAAAGAGAAGTGACGTTGGCATTGACGTTTAAAATTGAAAAGATCTACATTGAAAAATTAGGAAATAGCAGCAAAATTCGAATATCTGTGGCTTTTTTCGTGGAAGAATATTTAGGGCTTTTTTTCTGGAAATAATGAAGAGCTACATGGTTGCCATGAACAAAGTCAACATTTCTCATCAGTTAAGTATTAGTAATGGAGAAATTAATGGGATTGAAATACATTAAATCCCTTGGGTCTAATAACCTGCATTGTTCAGTTTATAGACAAAATGCTCGAATAACTCAGCGGGCCAGGCAGCATCTCTGGATAGAGGGAATGGGTGACATTTTGGGGTGAGACCCTTTTTTTATCGTGACGTGTGCAGAGGTACAGTGAAAAGCTTTTTTTGCGTGCTCTCCAGTCAGCTGAAAGGCAATACATGATTACAATCTAGCCATTTACAGTGTATTTGTAAGAGTAGAGATTTAAGAGTGTGGAGCGATTGCATTATGTGATTGCAGATCTGTTTCTCTGGCCATCTAGTTGGACGCCATCTTGGAACCATTTTATCTTCCAAAATTCTGTGGATTTGAGAATGGTTCCCATGCAAATGATGTGCCAAGTGCTCTCGTTTTTGCGCGTGAGTTTTATTATTTTTTTTTAAAGCATGCCACTCCTGTCACAACTGAGACAATGGAAAGCATCAATATTTAAAAAATAAGGAAGTCTGAAAAGAGAAAATCATAAATAACTGGACCTGAAACTTAGCTGTGAGGAAAATGCTGGAATCTATTATTAAATATAATTGGGCACTTAGAAAATTGAACAATCAGCTTAAGAATTTCATTGACGGACACAAAATGCTGGAGTAACTCAACGGGTCAGGCAGCATCTCCGGAGAAAAGGAATGGGTGCCTTTTTCAGACTGAGAGTCAGAGAGAGGGAAACTAGAGGTATGAAATGGAATAGAACAGATCAGAGCCTGCACCGATGACCAAAGAGCCCATAATGGCCCATTTTTGGCTGTGAAGGAGGGGGATGATGAAGAGGTACAACAGCAAAACTAACAGAACAACCAGGATGGGGAGAAAGAGGGAAGGTTACTTGAAATTAGAGAAATCAATATTCATACCACTGGGTTGTAAGATGCCCAAGCAAGATATGCAATGATATTTCTCCAATTTCCTTGTTACGTTTTCAGTACATATGACAATTAAGCACTCTTGACTCTTGGATTTGTGAAAGGGAATCATGTTTGACAAGTTGGTCAAGTGTTTATGTTTTTGGTTGTACCGACGAATGGATGAAGATAAATGGGCATACACAATATATTTGGACTTCCAGAGAGCCTTTGATAAAGGGACAATTAGACTTTCTCAATTGATGGTGACGCACTGGCATGGAAAAACCAGCAGGAATGAACGAGTAATGTTCATGTTGGGAGACTATCACCAGGATTGTACTGGAGGGCCAGATATTCCCAATTTTTATCAATGATTTTGATGATTGAATCAAATGAAATGCTTGCAAGCTTGTCAGTAATGCAAAACCTCGCAGCAGTGCAGGTCATAAAGAGAATTTGGAGGATTTAGACAGTTTAAGTTAACGCGCACGCACAATATGAATGGAATGTGTGAACGGATGAGGTTTATCTAGTTTGTTGGGATAATAGAAAAGCAAAAATGTTGGTATTTGGAGAACGAGGTGTCTATATACAAAGGTAGACAAAAGTGCTGGAGAAACTCAGCGGGTGAGGCAGCAACTATGGAGCGAAGGAAATAGGCAACGTTTCGGGCCGTAACCCTTCTTCAGACTATATACAATACAGGTCACTGACGAGTAATGAATGGCTACTCGAACACCTAAGACAGCCTTTATTGCAAGGGCAGAGATGTCTTGCTAAGATTGGAACAGCAACGTAGGAATGGGTAAGAAGGAACAGTAGATGCTGGTTTAAACCAAACATAGACACAAACAGATGGTCAAGGTCAATGTCAAAAAGTCAAACAAACTTTATTGTCATTTAGAAATACATCGATATATGCAATTCCAAACGAAATTCCGTTGCATTTGTCTCCCTGTGCAACACGATAATTAACAGAAGGTTAAAATGGAAAAAAAAATGGATAAAAGGATAAAATAGACAATGGTGGCAGTCCATTACATGGCATTCAGGAGTCTGATGGCACTGTGTCTGGCGCTGTAAGGCAGCAACTCTACCGCTGCACCACTGTGCCGCTCCATTTTGATATAGCTTTGGATGCTGGGAAAATCGTGGAATAAAGGGTTAGCAAGGGAAAATAGCGCAGAGGTAAAAGTCAGCCGCAAGCCTATTGTCTGACAGATTATGTGGAAAGGGCTGAATGGTCTTGACCTGGTTCCATTTGTTAACTTCTACAAAGAATAAAAGTATTACGTTTTCCAAACTAAGTTTTCCAATCTTACCAGAGCACCAACTTGATGCGGATGAGGTAAACTCGAAATCCTGCTACTTAAGCTTACTTGGGGGTGGCATGGTGGCACAGCGGTAGAGTTGCTGCCTTACAGCGCCAGTGACCCAGGTTTGATCCTGTCCACGGGTGCTGTCTGTATGGAGTTTTTACGTTCTCCCCGTGGCCACGTGAGTTTTCTCCGGGTGCATCGGTTTCCTCCCACACTCCAAAGTCGTAAAGGTTTGTACGTTAATTGGCTTCGGTAAAATTTTAAATTGTCTCTGCAGTGTAAGAAAGTGCGAGGTGATCGCTGGCCGGCGTAGACTCGGAGGGCCCTGTTTCCACACCGCATCTCTAAAGTCTAAAGTCGAGTCAAATGCGACTGCATAAACTGTCGGTTCTCTTATCTCTCCCTCTTGGCGATCTGCAAGAACGCAGCTGTATAAATAAGCACCATTCGCAGAAATGAGGTTAAATTTATTCCCTTTTATGAAAAGCAATCGCCTGTTGACATGAGTTTGTTTAAAATCAGATTTCTATTTTTTATTTGTAGTTCCTTCTGTATGAAAATAGGCCAAGGGCCTCTTGATACCCATCGTGTTTTGATTTGTGGTTTGGTGAAACAATCGAAAGCCTGATTGGTATGCCAGCCATGTCTGCCTGAGCTGCTGTTACGGAGGAGGCCCTTGGTGCCTACGTGCTACACTGTTAGTCATTTTTATGCAGGCAAGATATTCATGGGCAGGACAACTATGCAGCGATTGTAGATCCAGTCCCACCGTGAGCGGTTGTTGTGCCTGATGGCGCGCTCCATCTTGAAGATCACGTACGGTTAGCGTGGCCGGGATGCTGGGAGGGAGAGGAGACAAAGTCAAACAAATGCCTTCTGTGCATCTACAGTACGTGCCTTTGCCTTGCTTGTTATGCTAGCGATAACAAATCAAGAGGAATGTATCTATTGTGACACATGGTGCGTTGCCCTGAAACATGAAAGGCCTTCATATAATTCCTCATTTCCTGCCTCTTTTTCACCTCTTACTTCCTCCTTACAACACGTGTTTTTGAGCAATTTTTGGGCACCCCCCACCACCCTCCGCTTAATATGTTTACCTATTAACACTTCTCATGTTTTTTTATTATCATAGTCATTTTTTAGGTGCACGTTGCTATTCCTGATACCATCTGGGACACACAGTGACCTTTCTTTTCCTCTGATCAGACTCTGCCACACAGGCATCTCCCTTGACATGGGATGCTGCTGACCAGATAGTCAAGAGTCAAGTCAAGAGAGTTTTATTGTCATGTGTCCCAGATAGGACAATGAAATTCTAGCTTGCTGCAGCACAATAGAATATGTAAACATAATGCAGAACAGGAGATAAAAGTTCAGTGTGACTATATACCATAGACCACATATACACACAATAAATAAACAGATAAAGTGCAATAGACTGTTATTATTCAGAGTTTGTTTGATGACGAGTTTAATAGCCTGATGGCCGTGGGGAAGAAGCTGCTCCTGAACCTGGATGTTCCAGATTTCAATCTCCTGTGCCTTCTTCCCGATGGCAACGGAGAGATGAGTGTGTGGCCAGGATGGTGTGAGTCCTTGATGATGTTGGCAGCCGTTTTGCGGCAGCGACTGCGATAGATCTCTTCAATGGTGGGGAGGTCAGAGCCGATGATGGACTGGGCAGTGGTCACAACTTTCTGCAATATTTTCTGCTCCTGGACCTTCAAGTTGCCGAACCAGGCCACGATGCAACCAGTCAGTATGTATGCCTAAAGGTAACGAGAGATGCTTGGGAGGATATTTCCCTCATGGACCAAATTGCACTTGTTAATTGCCAACCCAAAACCAGATAGTTCCTCCAATCTATTATTAGCAGAGTACTTGAATATATTTCTAAGAATGAAAATAACAAGGAAATGATTCAATTCCTGATGTAATGATACTGACAGTATTAGTGATAGAGTAATGGGTCACATTTTCCAACTAGCTTCTGTGGTAATTGCAATTTTTTGACAATCTAAATTGGTTTTGAAGAAAGATCAAACTGAAGCTCGGCTTGCCAATTGTACAGCGTTTTGCCCTGGGTAAACGCCTTCAACTGGGTCAACAGTCTGGTTTCAAGTTCTCCTCCAACACTTAAAGCACATTTTGGTTAATGTATAAAATAGTACAGAGAGAAAGATCTTGCATTTACCTGGCATCTCCCTTCCTCTGGACGTCACCCACCACTAGTGGTGGGAATGGTCTTCTCAATATGAGGAGTACCTTCAGCAACAGACTGGTTCCACCAAGATACAATACAGAACGCCACAGGAGATCCTTCTTCCCAGTGGCTACCAAACTGTACAACTCTTCGGTCTTCTGTCGTGGGGTAGACTGACCCCTCCCCCTTCCCAAATCTTTGCTCATCCCCAATCCTTTCCACTTGTCACTTCAATTTCATGTTTCATGTATCTTGTGTTTTATGACTGTTGGCAGATCAATTTCCCTCCTGGGACAAATAAAGTTCTATCGTATTGTATTGTAAATACAATTTGCACACACAGCAAGATCCTTCAGTTTAATGTGTATAAATGTGAGGTTATCCACTTTGGTGCCAAAAACAGGAAGGCCGATTATTATCTGAATGGTGAAGTTGGGAAAAGGGGAAGTACAGCGAGATCTGGGGGTCCTTGTTCATCAGTCACAGAAAGTAAGCATGCAGGTACAGCAGGCAGTGAAGAAAGCGAATGGCATGTGGGCCTTCATAACAAGAGTTGAGTATAGGAGCAAAGAGGTCCTTCTGCAGTTGTACAGGGCCCTAGTGAGACCACACCTGGAGTATTGTGTACCCCAGAGAATTGTGAATCTGTGGAATTCTCTGCCATTGAAGGCAGTGGAGGCCAATTCACTGGATATTTTCAAGAGAGATATAGCTCTTGGGGCTAATGGAATCGAGGGATATGGAGAGAAGGCAGGCACCATGATCAGTACAATGAATGGCGGTGCTGGCTCGAAGGGCCAAATTACCTCCTCATGCACCTATTTCCTATGTTCCTGGAGGATGTGCATTGACACATCAAAACAGGTTAAAAGAATGCAAGGTGAATAATAGTGCTGCTGTTCCAAAGTAGATGCCTTGTTTTTCTAATGCTAAATTTGTAACATTGTAGATGCATTCTGAAGATTATACACAATGGGGAAAAGTTTTCTTGCCTTGGGACAAAGTATGCTTTTCAGCTCTGATAGGGGAACAAATAAGGCTTGTTTAGGCATCTGCTGCGATGATATCTTAAGGCCCAGGGCATAATGCACTGAGCATACATAAACATATACATTATAGCTTCTTAGAGCATGTGAAAGTGTGCATGGAACTCGTAGATTAATCAGGTTCGGTAAGTTGTAAAGTTGTCCCTAGTGCGTGTAGGTTAGCGTACAGGGTGGTCGCTAGTCAGCGCGGACTCACTGGGACTAAGGGTCTGTTTCCAGGCTATATCTCTGAAGTCTAAACTACTAAAGGTTTACAGGACTGAAATGTATGATTGCTTGCTTCCCCCCCACTTGTCCGCATGGTTCTTGCAGTTGACATCATAAACCTCTTTTCTCCATCTGCCTCAAGTCACCCTGGCACTTTACCTTTCTCTTCCTTTCCGTTCATTGCACAGAAACTCTCTTTCATAACTTTTCTTTCCATAATCAACCAAATTTTTGTTTCCCCTGGAGTGAACCACGCTATCTAGATCACTTTACATCACTCGGAAAACCCAACCCCACTCTTCCAAGTACGCCAAACTTCTGGTGCAAGTTCTACGGCCAAGTGCAGTTCTCTGAGCATCATTCCTATGAGACCACAGGAATGCAGTTGGCCATTCGGCCCTTCAGGTCTGCTTCACCATTCAGTTGGATCATGGTTAATACTTCATCTCACTATCATATTCACAATCATTCCCCATACGCCTTGATACCCTTTATTGCACATTAAATGGGAAGGATATTGATTACAAAAATTGTGACATTATCATTGTGGCATTGGATGGGGGGGGGGTTGTTGATGGACATGAGAGGGAGAATGCATCACAGGGAAATTGGATAGAAGAATAGGACTGATGTGAAACAGTGACAGGCTTGGCTAGAGAGGATGTGGAGAGGATGTTTTCACTCGTGGGAAAGTCTAGGACTAGCGATCACAGCCTCAGAATTAAAAGGCGTTCCTTTAGGAAGGATATGAGGAGGAATTTCTTTAGTCAGAGGGTGGTGAATCTGTGGAATTCTTTGCCACAGAAGGTTGTGGAGGCCAAGTCAATGGATATTTTTAAGGCAGAGATAGATAGATTCTTGATTAGTATGGGTGTCGGGTTAGGGGGAGAAGGCAGGAGAATGGGGTTAGGAGGGAGAGATGGATCAGCCATGATTGAATGGTGGAGTAGACTTGATGGGCCAAATGGCCTAATTCTGTTCCTGTCACTTGTGGCCTTATGATGAAATTGCTCTGAGAGTTGAGTTAAATAACAACGACTGCTTTTGTTGTAAGAAAAATGAGAAATATGTTGTATATGGTTTTGTGGTTTGAAAAGGTACTTTGACGATCAAAAGCCTTAAAAACATTCTGAAGATGTGAAGGAACTCTCTAACCACAAGTCCTTCGCTAGAGTGGATCTTGCAGTAAATTGCAGTTTTCTAATACTCCCACATGTTGTTTTAGTGGCTGTCCAAATATGCCTGGTCATTGTGAAACACCAGATCCCTTTGATTAATTTATTGATGTATTTTAGATATGATTTATACATTCACTAAATGCTTCAAAGCTAATTTCAATTCTGAAGTTCATGGAACAAGACTTAACTTGCATGCCTTATATTTGTCATAGAGTCTTGCATGCCTTTTCGAACATCCCCCTGACATCAGTCTGAAGAAGGGTCTTAACCCAAAACATCGCCTATTCCTTCTCTCCATAGATGCTGCCTCACCTGCTGATTTTCTCCAGCATTTCTTTGTCTACAGTTAGAGAACTTGGTTGGCATGGAGAGATTTGGAATATTTCTATGCTGTGCAGCTCTATGAATGCGTTCTTTAGAGAATATGACAACACCAAGGCTTAAACAAAAGCATTTGCCTTTTGCAGGTCAAATTGTATTGATGAGAATATGAAGACAATTAACTATTTTTGAAGTATAATGTATTATGTTGGTTTTAAAAATATAGGGTGGCACAGCTGATGCAGCTGCATTCTCACAGCACCAGAGACCCTGGTTCAATCCTGACCTTGGGTGTTGTCTGTGTGGAGTTTGTGTGTTCTCCCCGTGGCCGCGTGGGTTTCCTCCAGCTGCTCGGGTTTCCTCCCGCATCCCAAAGATGTGCAGGTTTGTGGTTTAATTGGCCTCTGTCAATTGCCCCTAATGTGTAGGGAGTGGATGAGAAAGTAGAATAACATAGAGCTGGTGTGAGTGGGTGATTGATGGTTTGCATGTAGTCGGTGAGTCTGTTTCCCAGCCGTATCTCTAAAACTAAGATGTAATAGGTAGAATAGATAGATAGATAGATAGATAAATACTTTATTAATCCCTTTCTCAGGAGAATTGTAGGAACTGCAGATGCTGGTTCGGACTGAAGATAGACACAAAGGGTGGTCACGGTGGCGCAGCGGTAGAGTTGCTGCCTTACAGCGAATGCAACGCCGGAGACCCGGGTTCGATCCCGACTACGGGTGCTGTCTGTGTGGAGTTTGTACGTTCTCCCCATGACCTGCGTGGGATTTATCCAAGATCTTCGGTTTCCTCCCACACTCCAAAGACGTACGGGCTTGTAGGTTCATTGGCTCGGTAAATGTAAAAATTGTCCCTAGTGGGTGTATGATAGTGTTAGTGTGCGGGGATCGCTGGTTGGCATGGACCCGGTGGGCCGAAGGGCCTCTTTCCGTTCTATATCTCTAAACTAAAACTATTGCGGGTGTAACTCAGTGGGTCAGGCAGCATCTCTGGAGAAAAAGGATGCGTGATGTTTTGGGTCGGGACCCTTCTTCAAACGTAAAATGTGATCATTGCAAGTCAAGTGCCAATGCTAATTGTGCCATTGGGTAATGGTAAAACCAATGAAGTCTGAATGAGCTCAGGGTTAATGTGCCTTTTGTAAATCAGTATTAACAGGTATACTTCTATTTGAAGACTTCCTATTCAGAGTCTGGCTCATGTTATTGTGCTAAGCAAGGCCATCATTTCATTCCTCGCCTACCAGCATGCATCACTTGGGAACTGAGCATGTAACCCCAATAAATGTTTTAATTTTTTAGTTTTAAAGATACAGCGTGGAAACGGGCCCTAGTGCACTGGCCAGCAACCCCCGTACATTAACACTACCCTACACACACGAGGGACAATTTTACATATACACCAAGCCAATTAACCTACAAACCTGTACGTCTTTGGAGTGTTAGGAGGAAACCGGAGAAAACTCGTACAGGTCACAGGGAGAACGTACAAACAGCACCCATAGTCAGGATCGAACCCGGGTCTCTGGCTCTGTAAGGCACCAACTCTACCGCTGCTGGACCAACAGAGAAGTGAAGTTAAAAGGGATGCAGGAGGTACCTGAGAACCTCAGACATTTTATGTATCTACTGTGCAGCAGGCTCCATGGTGAGTGGAACAGCTGCTCCATTAAGTGCTTCAAATGGATAAATGGTTTAATTCTTTAGAACAACCACACGGGGACCTTGATGAAATCTCCTCGTTGGGTCTACTTTGGAGAAGTTCTCCTCCTCTCTCCGACGAGAGTTCTGCCACATCTTCTCTCGCTGCTCCCCCTCTGTGATTCTACATCTCTCTATATCGCCGTCCACACCTCTTGTTACCTTTTCCCCTGACTCTCTGTCTAAAGAAGGTTCTCGACCCGAAACGTCACAGATTCCCTCTCTCCAGAGATGCTGCCTGTCCCGCTGAGTTACTCCAGCTGTTTGTGTCTATCTTCGGTTTGAACCAGCATCTGCAGTTCCTTCCTCCACATCTAAGTACACGTGCTGGGTTTGTCCTTGCTAGTCTTTTGAAAACTGAGGAGTTGCTGGGCTTGTAGCTGGTTTACGTCCCGTTATCTGCCACTAACATTCAAGGTCAGTGCTGTCGTCATAGCCTTTGGTGCTACCGGTGTCTTTCTTACTGATATTGCCTCGATCTGTAGCCCTGCCTGTAATTCTCGTCAAAGTTCACCAATTGTCTTTTTTTCTAATCTAAATGATAGGGATTTATTGTTGAGTAATAAGATTGAACAACGTCTCGTCCATCTTCAGATCTTTATTACATATTGCAAAGAAATTACAGCGCAGATATAGGCCATTTGACCCAATCATTCTGTGCCAGTATATATATATATTCCATGTTAAGTAGCAATTCCACTTTCTTTTACTGTTTGCCATGCGTGTTCATCCAGATCCAAGTTGCATGCTCCACATCATAACTACTCTTTGGGGTGGTAAGTTCTTCATTCCAACTTCTCCTTTGGTAAATGTTGGTCCTCCTTCTTCGCCTTTGAGAATGACTCGCTCCCATACCAGCGGTGGCTCTTGAAGCCATTGTGGGAACCGTTAACAAACTCCGTACAGATGGCACCCAATGTCACGATGGAACCCGGGCCTCTGACGCTGTAAGGCAGCAACTCTACCGCTGCGCCATCGTTCGTGGATGGGACCAGAAAAGATCAGTAGGGCAGTTGGGTGAGGAGCTGCCCAGCTGAACATTCTCTGCGTTTTATTGCCTTTGTGACTCCCTGCTCTGCTTTTCTATCCCAATCAACCACTTCTTTCCCTCTTCCCCCTCCCCCCCACCTTTTCTTTTAGCTCCTCTCTTCCTATCATTTGGGGGATCTACGGCTTCACAGGGCCCAATGCACGGGCTCAATGTTCCCAATGCCTCCACTTTGAGCCATTAGTTTAGTTTACAGGTACAGCATGGAAACAGGCCCTTTGGCCCACCGAGTCCCTGCTATCCAGCGATCCCTGCACACTAGCCCTATCCTGCACACACGAGGGACTACAATTTCACTGAAGTCATGGTATATGGCTCAATAGTAATCATGTATTGTCTTTCTGCTGACTGGTTAGGATACAGCCAAAGCTTTTCACTGTACCTCAGTACACGTAACGATAAACTAAACCAATTAACCAACAAATCTGAATGTCTTTAGTGTGGGAGGATCTTTGAGAAGCTGAACGTCTTTGGAGTGTGGGAGGAGACTGAAGATCTCTGAGAAAACCACTGCAGATCACGGCAAGAACGTACAAACTCCACACAGACAGCACCCATAGTCAGGGTCAAACCCGGGTCTCTGGCGCTGTAAGGCAGCAACTCTACCACTGTGCCGACCAGAGTTCTCATGGAAGGTTCTCATGGAAGGAATCTTTTGAGCGCATCCTTGTACCATTTTCTCTGTATGCCTCTTAATTTCCTTCCATGGTGGCACAGTGGTAGAGTGGCTGCCTTGCAGTGCCAGAGGCCTGTGTTCGATCCTGACTAAGGGGACTGTCTGAACGGAGTTTGTACGTCCTGCGTGGGTTTTCTCGAAAATCTTTGGTTTCCTCCCACACTCAAAAGACGTGCAGGTTTGTAGGTTAATTGGCTTGGTGTAAATGTAAAATTGCCCCTAGTCTGCGTAGGGTAGTGTTAATGTCCAGGTGAAGGATGGGGATCTTGAGCTTGTCGGCTGCAGAGTTTAACATTCCAAAGGTATTGTTCCCTTTCTGCTCTGCTCTGCTTGTGCAACTCCAGCAACTACTCCCCTTGCTCTTTAACCTTGCCCCTTCCTGCCATTCATGGATCCAAACAATCCTACAAGATGGAGGAACAACTTGTTTGCACTTGGTCATAGAGCACAGAAACAGGCCATTCAGTCCAACTGATCCATGCTGACCAAGATGCCCCATCTAAGCTACTCTCATTTGGGCCATATCCCTCTAAACCTTTCCTAACCATGTACTTGTCCAAGGGGTTTTGTTGAGTTTATTGTCACATGTACTGAGCTACAGTGAAAAGCTCAAACCCATTCTAGCAGCTCGTGGGTTAGTTGGGTATTGGGGCCGGGAGGCGGGGGGGGGGGGGGGGGGGGTAGATTGACACCAAATCAGAAAGAAAAAGAGGACCAATTGAACACAGACAGAAATAAAAATTAAGGCATGTCAAACACAGCGAGCAAGCTGAGTTACTCCAGCATTTTCCGTCTCTCCTGATATGTGGTTCTGTATCCATTACAATTAATTTTTGTAGCTGCGAACTAGGATGAAAAGGCATGTAAATGATTTTCCAATGGCTGGGCAGTAAATTATTGGCATATTATAGCGTGAGTAGGTTTAATAATCCAAATTCTGCATAAACTTAAGAGATGGCCTTGGCATCATGGTTGGCACAGACATTGTGGGCCGAAGGGCCTGTTGGTGTGCTGTTCTGTTCTATGTTCTTTCATTTTGCTGCATTGAACTCCACTATAGATAAAAACCACTCTTACAGACATAGACAGAGTAATCCATTTATTTGTTACTCTTCATGTCTTGTCATGTCCAAATAATGTCTGAACTAATCTTGATTAGTACGGGTGTCAGAGGTAATGGGGAGAAGGCTGAAGAATGGGGTTAGGAGGGAGAGATAGATCAGCCATGATTGAATGGCGGAGTAGACTTGATGGGCTGAATGGCCTAACTCTACCCCTATTCCCTCATGACCTTATGCCTTTTATCCAGAGATGCTATCTGACCCACTGAGTTACTCCAGCTTTTTGTGTCTATCGTGGGTTTAAACTAGTATCTGCATTTCATCCTACACACTAGGTCCAGCAGTCTCCTCGGAAATAACATCTAGCAAGACACCCCCATTGGCAAATCGGCTTATAGAGGGTATTGCCAGTCCATGATGGACTAAATCCATGTCCATCATGGATCTGGTTCCTGGACACCCTGAAACCAACGTAACATTCAAAGCATTGACATCTTTTCCTTGGCCTGTTTCACACGAGAATGAGGTGAGACACAAAAATGCAGAGGTACCTCAGCGGGTCCCTGGAAAAGATGGATAGGTTCTGAAGAAGAGTCCCGACCCAAAAGGTTACCTATCCATGTTCTCCAGGGTGCTGCCTGGCCCACTGAGTTACTCCAGCATGTTGTATCAGAAGAAGGGTCTTGACCCGAAACGTCTCCCACCTAGGTTTAAGGTGAAGGGGAAAAGATTTAATGGGAATCTGAGGGGTAACTTTTTTACACAAAGGGTGGTAGATGTATGGAACAAGCTGACAGAGGAGGTAGTTGAGGCAGGGACTATCTCAATGGTGAAGTAGACTTGATGGGACGAATGGCCTAATTCTGCTCCTATCCTTTATGACCTTATAAGATGGATAAATGTTTGAAAGGTTGGGAAAGTGGGGAACTAAACTGAGGGCTACTAATTCTCAAATGTTCCGTAAACAATGAAAAACTTTATTTAGCATGCTATCAAAACAGATCCGATATATTATGTATAGACACAATCAGGTCAAACTCAAGTATAATGGATACAACAAAGGGGAAGATACAGAGTGCAGAATATACAGTGTAGTTCTCAGCATTATGGCGGGGTGGGATATTGCAACCTTCACGTGGTCCACCCTGTTTCGACTAATGCAATCAACCCGACGTGCACAAACAGAAGATCAAATGGAACAAGTTGACCTACAACTTTAGGCTGTGCACCCCATACGCAAGAAGAAGAAGCATTATCGTGCATGAGTTCCTTAGACAAAGCCAAATATTCACAATGGGGTACCGGGTAATCATTCATGATTGAATGGCGGAGTAGACTAGATGGGCCGAATGGCCTAATTCTAATCCTATTCCTTATAAGCCGTTGGCTGGGCTCCAATGATGTGGCACTGTCAATGTAATTTCACATTCACCCTGTGAGTTTGCACATTCACCTGGTGACTGTGTGTGTTTTCAGCACAAACTCTGGTTGATAATGGCCAGGTTAATGTGCTGGGTGGTTCCAAGCAAAGATACTAGAGGTTCCAAGTGTGCAGGTCAGGTCTAGAATCCGGGAGGAGCTAAGTAAAATAAAATAGTGGATCAAAGGGCCTGCTTCTATGCTGCCTGCCTCCATGTAAACATTTGCTGACCAGATCGACAGCAATAATCATTTGTTAACACACTGATGAAAAGGTGCTTAAAACAATTGAGTCCAAACTTTTCTCTAAATAACTTAACGGGCTATTGACGTGTAAATCCAAAGTTCGTGTATAGAGCAAGAATGTAACCCTATGAATCAATACATTGTATCACTTAATCGCCTAAATCTAGTCATTGATTTGAGTTGAACCTGCTTTATTAGCATTTTGTTATTTTTCCTGTAAAATTCATTTTTACAACACATTTCTGCGCATCACGGAGGCGCAGTGGTAGAGTTGGTGCCTTGCAGCATGAGAGCCCAGGGTTGATCCTGACTACAGGTGCTTGTCTGTGCAGAGTTTGTACATTCTCCCCGTAACCTGCGTGGGTTTTCTCTGGGATCTCCGGTTTCCTCCCACACTCCAATGATGTACAGGTTTGCAGGTTAATTGGTGTTATTGTAAATTTTCCCTAGTGTGTGTAGGACAGCATTAGTTTACAGCGATCGCTGGTCAGCGTAGACTCGGTGGGCCGAATGGCCTGTTTTCGCATTCTATCTCTAAAATAGACTAAACCCCATTTTGTTCAGAACTGAGAGCAGCCAGCACCGCAGAAAGTAATGAACCAAAATTGGAAATCAGTTTGCCATTATTGTTTAGTATAGAAATACAGCACGGATAGAGGCCCTTCAGCCCGCCAGTCCACATCGGCCATCGATCACCCATTCACATTAGTTCTTTGTTATCCCACTTTCTCATCTAGTCTCCACAAACCAGGGGCAATTTACAGCAGCCAATTGATTTACAAGCCCACATACCTTTGGGATGTGGGAGGAAACCGGAGAACTCGGAGGAAACCCATGTGGTCACAGGAAGAACGTGAAAACTCCGCACAGGCAGGACTGAGCTGCTTATGCACATTGACTCAAAGTGCATTTAATTAATTGACCACATTGATTAAATGAACTGAATTAAAATTTTCCATGGTGGGACATAAACCAAAACCTGTGACATGCATTCATCCAAGTTACTAGATCAGTAATCATTCGAGCTGTTATATTATAGTCTATCCACCACTGTTGTGAGTTTTGACAGCCTAAATGGCTGCCATAAACACATTCTGCAGTATTTACTTTTGGCCAAGGAACAGGTGTAATGTAAAAGTTTCAAAGTGCATAAACTCTGAGATAAAAATGATTGGAGATTAATAGAGGGATATGTTTTAAGGGGTGCCGCTGTGTCGCTAGAATTCTTGCCTTTTGAGTTAAAAGGTCATGTTTAAATTCCTTCTCCACACAATTGAGAACATAATCTAATTAATCTTCCAACACTGGAAGCTGGCAAAGGGTGCAGAGAATATTTACAAGGATGTTGACACGATTTGAGGACCTGAGCTATGAGAGGTTGAGCACTTATTCCTAAGTTGATGTTCATAAGTGCAGAATTAGGCCATTCGGTCCATCAAGTCTACTCTGCCATTCAATCATGGCTGATCTATCTTTCCCTCTTAACTGCATTCTCCTGCCTTCTCCCCACAACCTCTGACACCCGTACTGACCAAGAATCTATCTATCTCTGCCTTAAAAACATTGACGTGGCCTCCACAGTCTTCGGTGGCAAAGAATTCCACAGATTCACCACCCTCAGACTAAAGAAGGTAGGACCCAAATGAAAAGTGGATTGAAAGTTGAAGCACAATTGTAACCAAAGGAGACAAAATGAAATGTATGCATCACTATATGTTGTTCTTGCAAATGGCATTGAGGTTTAATAGTTGAGCTGTAAATGGAGCAAGTAGAGACTCCTGATATGAATGTGGTTATTCACATATATTCTGTTCAACAATATTATTCTAAAATTTTATTGCCAAGATGCAGAGAATTTTTTTTAAATTTCTCTGTAGAGAAGAGGGTAATGTGAATGTTTCAGATCTGGAGCACCAAGGTAACATCAACACCTTTGGAGCTCTCAGATGACCATCCATCTATCGTTGGAAAGCATGCAATGCGAAGAGCGTTGAGTAACCTGATACATCTGAGAAGGAAATGGTTAATCATGGCCACAGTTAGCAATTTGACTAAAAATCAATAAATGGGTGAAATTCCACTTGAGGTTCAGTTCCGTTTAGTTTATTGTCGCGTGTGCCGAGATACAGTGAAAAGCTTTGGTGAGCGCAGAAGACAATACATGATTACAATCGATCCATTTACAGCGTATAGATACATGATAAGGGAATAACGTTTAGTGCAAGGTGAAGTTCGATCAAGGGTAGTCCCAGGGTCAACAAAGAGGTAGATAGTAGTTCAGCACTGCTCTCTGGTTATGGTTGACTCTTGTTACAAGACAAAATGAGAACACATTCAAGATGCCTTGTATGTTTTAACTAGTATAGTTAGTAAGAGAATTTTTACCATCACATTGGATTGCTGGTGGATGCAAACGCGATTGTGTTTGAAAGAGGGTTTTAGCTAGGCATGTGGATATGGACCACATGCAGGCAGTAAAGATTTGTTTAAGTTTCATTTTGGTTTAGAGATACAGCTCGGAACCACTGAGTCCGCACTGACCAGCGATCACATGTACGCTTGCTCTCTCCTACACTCGAGGGACAATTTTCAGAAGCCAATTTACCTACCAACCCACACGTCTTTAGAGTGTCGGAGGAAAGCAAAGCACCCAGAAAAAACCAACACGGTCGCTGGGAGAATGTACAGACTCCGTGCAGACAGCACCCGGTATTCAGGATCGAACCCGGGTCTCGGGTGCTGTAAGGCAGCAACTCTACCGCTGCGCCACTGTGCCGTCTTTGACATCCTGATCGGCACGGACATTGTGGGCCAAAGGGCTTGTTCCTGTGCTGTACTGCTCTGTTCTATTAGCAGTCACAGTTCATTAGCTAGAAATAATCAGTCCATAGAGTATTGTACCAAGGCGTTGTAGTGAAGGTGCAGTATGTTTGTGGCTTCACAAGTATTAATTACGGAGCACTGCGGCTTTAATGGAATATAATACCAGGCGTTGCTATTATGTGACTAGAATGGTTCTCTATCAATTAAAATGCCTAATTCCCTGTGGAGTGAGAAAGGTATTTGCATTGACGTTAGCTAATGTCTCAAGGGCAATAGTTTGCAATCCAATCATAAATAATAAAGAGATTAGCAAAGGTTAGTAAATTTCTGCTGCTCATGGGGGCAGGAGGAAGCTAATCCCTTAATCAATGTGAAAAGTTGTTGCATGCCAATGGACTTGGATTGTCCTTCCCTGGGAACCGCTGATTACCCAGTGATATAAACAACCTGGACAGCTTTACAAGGGGCATTGTCAACATTGTAAAACTTTATCTGGCATAACTGTCCCCTGACATCATGAACATTGCCGACATTGCAAGGGATTTGCTCAGAGGTGACCACAATACTCGGGGAGGTATTTCAATTTGTACCTCATTTAAAGTCCTTGCTGTTCCTCACAGGCATGTGGGGGAACCTCGTTTTGCAATGCAATTTTTTTTGTTTTTGTGTTTTAAAGTCCAAGAATCTCAGCACTGTGGGTGGAGGAAGTGGATGTGAATCATAGGGCTCTTTCCGAATAATTATTTGGAGAACTACAATCTGCAAGGGAGAATATTTCATAACCTCTGGACATCACAAGTTGCAAACGCGCTGGCCAATTTTGCCTTGTGCGATCCCACAAACATGAGTGAAATAATTACACATTTTAATGATGCTGGCAACTACGGTCATGTGATCGGAGCAGAATTAGGCCATTCGGCCCATCACGTCTATACCGCCATTCAATAATGGGTGATCTAGCTTTCCTCTTAACCCCATTCTCCTGCCTTCTCCCCATAACCCCATGACACCCGTGCTAATCAAGAATTAAATCTAATCGAGTCTGTGGAATTTTCTGCCTCAGAAGGCGGTGGATGCTTTCAAGAGAGAGCTAGATAGAGCTTAAAAATAGCAGAGTCAGGGGATATGGGGAGAAGACAGGAATGGGGTACTGATTGGGGATGATCAGCCATTATCACATTGAATGGCGGTGCTGGCTCGAAGGGCTGAATGGCCTATTCCTGCACCTATTGTCTATTGAATCTGTCTATCTCTGCCTTAAAATATCAATTGACTAGGCCTCCACAGCCTTCTGTGGCAATGAATTCCACAGATTCACCACCCTCTGACTAAAGAAATTCCTCCCCATCTCCATCCTAAAGGAATATCCTTTCATTCTGAGGCTATGACCTCTGGTCCTCGACTCTCCCACTAGTGGAAACATCCTCTCCACATTTACATCCACCCTATCCAGGCTTCTATAAGGGTCATGGTGAGAGTGCACTGACTGTTTCAATTAACCTCATCTGGGCAAAGTAAGGGCATTGAAATAAGCCTCGGTGAACCAAGAAGAGAGGATGACGATGAGCTGGTAATATTTAAGAGCAAAGTTGTGTACGAATATAGTACGAGGACTTTATTGTGCTTGATCATATCGCGCTCTGACTAACCCTAACCTCCCTGAGCCACACTCACTGACCATTTTCAGGTGGCACTGAAGGTCAAGTGGAGTCGCGAGTGTTACAGTATATGTTATTAAGCTTTGTTTAGTGAAAACAGCGTGGCCAACATGTCCACACCGACCAATGATCACCCATACACTAGTTCTATCCTACTCGCTAAGGACAAGATACAGAGGCCGATTAAATAACAAAACCGCACGTCTTTGGAGTGTGGGAGGAAATCAAAACGCCTGGCGAAAACCCACGCGGTCACTGAGAAAACGTGCAAATTCCGTACAGACAACTCTACCAGCAGTTGGGTCCCTGGCGCTGTAAAGGGCCTGTCCTACGAGCATGCAACTCCATGCGATGAGCGCGACTTAACGTGGTCGCTTGAGCCGTCCGGCGTCGCGGGGCCGGTCCCACTTCGATCGCCGGAGCCGTGCGGAATTGTGCGGAGTTCGTCCCGACATCGCACGGGGCTCGAAAAAACTGACTTTGTTCAAAAATTCCGCGCGGCAACGGCTTGTCGGCTCGCAGTCGCCTCGACGCATTACACACCGCCTCAACATCATGCCTTCGTGAACCTATCTGTAGGTGCCTCCGTGACCCTCTATGTGTGTGGCTCCGTGGCCCTCTGTGTGTGTGCCTCTGTGACCCTCTCTGTGTGCCCCTCTCTGTCCTGGCGAACTTACCTTAAGACTTCGCTCCAAGTTCGCCTCACTTTGCGCCGCGTTGCGCCACTCACCCGACCTCCGCGCGGCCCTCGCTGCCGGTTTGGTCGCGCTTGCCGCATGCAGGCCCATGCTGGTGGGAACGGCCCTGTACAGGGGATCACCCGACCTCCGCGCGGCCCCCGCTTCTAGTTTGATCACGCTCATTGCATGGAGTCGGATGCTGGTAGGACAGGCCCTTAAGGCAGCAACTCTACTGCTGAGCCACTGTGCCTCCATAAAACGACACTAAAACGTGCTAAAATGGCACCATGCCCTGAAATTAAACAATGAACTTCTTTCCTGCAGCAGCAGCACAACAGTTTTGTAATCTACTTAACAGATAATCTGTAGTACTTAATAGATAATATAATAAACAAACTCAAAAGTTCAATTTAAAAAAAACAACGCCCAAAGTCCCTAGTGCAAACCAGGCAGGTTGGAGTTTGCCGTGTTCAATAGCCTGATGTTGGTGGTGAAGAAGTTGCTCCTGAAGCTGGCATTAGTTTTCAGACTCCTATACTTTCCCAATGGCAGGAATGAAAGGTGGCGTGGGTCCTTGATGCTGGCTGCTGTGTTGAGACTGCTCCACTGGTGGGGAGCTCAGTACCGGTGATGGACCAGGCAGTGCTCATCACTTTTTTGTAATCTCCTTCATCCCTGGGCATTCAAGTTTGCCGAACCAGGCCGCGATGCAACCAGTCAATATTCTCTCTCGCGTACACCCGTGGAAGTTCGAGGATATTTGTTGACATACCGAATCTCCTCAATCTTCCAAGGAAGTAGAGGTGTTGATGGGCTTTCTTTACGATTGCACCAATGTTCTAGGTGTAGGACAGATCTTCGGAGATGTGCACGCTCAGGAAATGTTATCGACCTGTTTGGATGAAGACTGGTTTGAGGCTCCTCGATTTGCTGTTGGTTGTCTTACAGTCTGATTCCCAGAGAATTTTGCACCCACTAGGAAGAAAAGCACAATATGTTCATGAGCTACTTCAAACATACGTACTTTCTCCATATGGTTTAATTTAGAGATACAGCGCGGAAACTGGCCCTTCGGCCCACTGAGTCCGCACTGACCAGCGAACCGCGCACATTAATGCTATCCTGCATGAGGGATAATTTACATTTCCACCAGGCCAACTAACCAACAAACTAAGGATAAGGGGGAAGTCCTTTAGGACCGAGATGAGAAAATCATTTTTCACACAGAGAGTGGTGAATCTGTGGAATTCTCTGCCACAGAAGGTAGTCGAAGCCAGTTCATTGGCTATATTTAAGAGGGAGTTAGGTGTGGCCCTTGTGGCTAAAGGGATCAGGGGGTATGGAGAGAAGGTAGGTACAGGATACTGAGTTGGATGATCAGCCATGATCATATTGAATGACGGTGCAGGCTCGAAGGGCCGAATGGTCTACTCCTGCACCTATTTTCTATGTTTCTATATTTCTAAACCAAGTTCTCTGAGAAAACGCACGCAGGTTATGGGGAGAACGTACAAATTCCTGTACAGACAAGCACCCGTAGGCAGGATGGAACCTGGCGCTGTAAGGCAGCAACTCTACCGCTGCGCCACCGTGCTGCCCCTCATTACTTTAGTTTCTGTATTCAAATTCCAGATGGCAATGGAATACACTTCATCCCTATTGAGATTAACATGTAAACTGCACAATTACCTGTTGCATAACGAACGTAGAGTGATTATATTACCAGATTAGCTGCAGTAAAGTGACTATGTTACCTCTGAATTGTTATAAAATGATATCTGGTTCACCAATGTTCTTTAGGAAATGAAATATATAATTATTTTGCTTTCTGCCCTCTTTGTGACTCCAAGTATCTGATTGTTCACTGTTTAGCAAGTCGATCAGTTCTATAAATTTATGCCTTCCAAGTGATGCCTGTAGGTAAATGAATTGTGGAAAATCAAGTTAGTAACTTATTGATAACACATTGCTTAAAAAATCAGCTACACTACAGGTTTGTTTCACAGTCAGGTCTTAAAGAATAAACATTAGCATTAGTATTTTCCCCATGAATGAGTAGGTTAACCTGTGATGAGCATTTCTCGGCACTGGGCCTGTACTCGCTGGAGTTTAGAAGAATGAGGGTTGACCTCATTGAAATGTACAGAATAATGAAATACTTGGATAAAGTGGATGTGGAGAGGATGTTTCCGCTAGTGGGAGAGTCTAGGACCAGAGGTCATAGCCTCAGAATTAAAGGACATTCTTTTAGGAAGGAGATGAGGAGAAATTTCATTAGTCAGAGGGTGGTGAATCTGTGGAATTATTTGCCACAGAGGGCTGTGGAGGCCAAGTCAGTGGATATTTTTAAGGCAGAGATAGATAGATTCTTGATTAGTACATGAGTCGGAGGTTATGGGGGGAAGGCAGGGGAATGGGGTTAGGAGGAAGAAATAGACCAGCCATGCTTGAATGGTGGGGATGGGCCGAATGGCCTAATTCTACTACCATTCTTTATGACCTATAACACTACTTGTGACCACAAGACATCTCGTGTCCCCTCAGAACACTTCACAGTCACCACTTTTAAAGTAAAGACATTGTCATAAAATAGCAAGCAATCAGCTTGGAACTAGAGTTCCACGATAAAAAAATAATAATCAATTTTTAAGGATGGACACAAAGTGCTGGAGTAACTCAGCGGGTCAGGCAGTGTAACTCCCCTTACCTATTCTAATCTCACCCCTTCAAACCGCGGGACCTCTGCTCACTTCCTAGCTCATCATTGGTATAAGCCAGCATCTGCAGTTCTTTCTTTCTCCACTTTTAAAGATGTTGGCTAAGGAACAATGGTATGGAACAAAGAACTGGGTCGAGCCTCCAGCTATTCCTTAAGCCTTATCAACCTCTCCCTCCTTTTGAAGAGGTTTCAGTAATCTGGTCCTTGAATCTTACAAAGGTAGCACTCAGTGTTTAGAAGTGCTTAGAACAACATCAAGCACAACAAATCATTTGTATCCAGATCAATATTCACCTGCCTGAATGGCAAAACTATTTATTTCACTCCATATTTGCTCTGATGAGGAGCATAGCAATTGAGGGCTTCCACCCGAAACGTTGCCTATTTCCTTCTCTCCATAGATGCTGCCTCACCCGCTGAGTTTCTCCAGCATTTTTGTCTACCTTCGATTTTCCAGCATCTGCAGCTCCTTCTTAAGCAATTGTAAATGTGTTTGTTTCTGATTTCATTTGTAACTTGAAGGTTAAATAACACCCTCCAAGTGTTCTCCAAGTTTTGGAATATTGTGTTCCTTAACTTTGACTACAATGCCTTGGATACCAATCTCCGACACTTAGTTTCCTCATCTCTCTGCCTCCTTTTCCGTCTCTCTCCGTCTCTCTCTCTCTCTGGCATCCTTTAGTACTATTTATCAATCAGGATCCCAACCACCCAGTCCATACCCAATTCCCACCACAACCTTGGGGCAGGAGGTAGAGAATCCTGAAATCCCACATTACATCTCCTGGTTCAGGAACAGCTACTTTCCTACGACTGTCAGGTTCTTGAACCGACCTGCACAACCCTAATCCTGCCCCTGTGACAGAACACTACAGGTCATCGCTTGCCCCACCCTAGACTTGTTTTCTAATTATGTATGTTTTCACTCTTTTCTTGTTTTTTGTAGTCATTTTTGTTTCATGGTCTTTGAGAATTTATGTATGACGTACAGTATGTTCTGTGTGTGTGTGTGTGGTCCAGTGTTGAGGTGCCTGTGATGGATGCGATGGCAAGGAAGACTTTCACTGCTTGAATGAATTATACTTTATGTATGTATGTAGGACACAAAGTGCTGGAGTAATTCAGCAGGTCAGTCAGCATCTCTGGAGAACATGGTTAGGTGACGTTTTGGGTCAACCTCTACCTCGCTGTGTAAGTAGTAAGTAAGTAATTTTTATTTATATAGCGCTTTTAAATCAAATCATGTTGAAGCCAAATTGTTTTGCAGCGAAAAGCAGATTACCATACATCCATATAAAATAAAAAAGAAGGGAAAAAAAGACACAATACACTGTCGGATTCAACTTGAACGTCCCCCCAACAGCAGAATCAACCCTTTCCACTGTGAGGGAAGGCACCAGAATGAACTTGGCTTGACTTAATCCAGCCTTGTATTTTTTCTTTGATGCAATGTGACAAGTCCTATCCGTGGGGCTCTTTGGGATACCTACATGTGAAGATTACCTTGTAGTTTTTTGGGGGGTTTTTTAAAGGGAAGCGCTGGCAGAAAGATCAGAAGCCAGATTAAAAATAACTGGCAAAAAATACCAAGGGAAGATGATGAGGAAAATTGTTACACACAAGTTTCAATAAGCTGGAATGCATTGCTTTCCATGATTCCAAGAATAGATTCAATAATTCAGAGGAGAACTGAATATGTAATTGAAAGTGAAGACATTGTCGGACTATGATGTAAGGGTAAACTGGTGGGATTAATTAAATAGGCTTGCCAAAGAGCAGGGCCTATTTGTATAGATGCTTTTGCACAAGTTAATATTTTCCCATGTTCTCATTCCTAAGATGGGGGAGAAATGGCACGGTGGCGCAGCAGTAGAGCTTCTGCCTTACAGCGCCAGAGACCCGAGTTTGATCCTGACTACGGGTGCTTGTCTGTACAGAGTTTGTACGTTCTCCCCGTGACCTGCGCGGGTTTTCTCCGAGATCTTCAGTTTCCTCCTGATCTCCAAAGACGTGCAGGTTTGTAGGTTAATTGGCTTGGTATAAATGTAAATTGTCCCCAGTCTGTGTAAGGTAGTGTTAATGTGCGGGGATCGCTGGTCGGTGCAGACTCAGTGGGCCGAAGGGCCTCTCTCCGCGTTGTATCTCTAAACTAAACGATTTTGCCCTTTGAGCCTTCACGGGTTCTCAGACCATTTCCAATATTCTCAATTTCCAAACAATTTCCTGCAACCTATTATCTTGTGCCCATGAACTCCCTGCAAACCTCTTCCCACCTCCCCCCCCCCACACACACTAGGACAATTTACAGGAGTCAATTAATCTACCAGTGCAGAGAAAATCTGAGGATGTTGCCAGGACCCGAGTGCCTGACCTATGGGGAGACGTTGGTCAGGCGAAGAGTTTATTCCTTGGAGCGCAGGAGGATGAAGGGCGATCATGATTTATAAGGGGAATAGACAGGGTCTTTTATCCAGAGTAGGGGAATCAAGAACCAGAGGAGATGGTTTTAAGGTGAAAGGCGAAAGATTTAATAGGAACCTGAGCGGCAACTTTTTCCCACAGCAGGTGGTGGGTTTATGGTAAGGTAGTTGATGCAGGTGCTATAACATATTTGGATGGGTATATGGATAGGATAGGTTTAGAGGGAAGAGCCAAACGTGGGCAGGTGGGACTAGTGTAGATGGGCCATCTTGGTTAGTTTGGGCAAGTTGGGCCAGAGGGCTTGTTTCCATGCTCTAACTTTGGGATGTGTGGGGTGCCAAGGGCAATGTACAAAATCGGCACAGACATCACCGAGTTCAAATATGAATCTAGGTCACACGAGGTACATGGCAGTAACGCAATCTGTGGCACAACTTTTGTTCTTGAAATGACTGATCTGAGAGCAAGCAACCAAGGGACTTGTGAACGTCTGCAATGTAACTAGATTTTAAAAGGCCGTTTACAATGTGGGGGGGATTACATACCCAAGGACCTCACTGGAGCTGAATTGCAATGGCATTAGGCAATTCCCACAAATGCTTTAAGGTTAATGATCCATTGACCAACACCACACACTTTCATGTGTTATTTTAAGGTCAAATGGTCATAAGTGATAAGAGTAGAATTAGGCCATTCGGCCCATCAACTCTACTCTGCGATTCAATCATGGCTGATCTATCTCTCCCTCCTCACCCCATTCTCCTGCCTTGTCCCCATAACCTCTGACCTGTACTAATCAAGAATCTATCTATCTCTGCCTTAAAAATATCCACTGATGGCCTCCACAGCCTTCTGTGGCAGATTCACCACCGTCTGGTGAAAGAAAATTCTCCTCATCTCCTTCCTAAAAGAATGTCCTTTAATTCTGACGCTATGTCCTCGAGTCCTAGACTCTCCCACTCATGGAAACATCCTCTCCACATCCACTCTATCCAAGCCTTACTTTGTCTGTTTGTTTTGTCAGGGGTTAACATGGTAGTGAGATTAAAGGGAATGAAGAGGTGGAATGTTCAAGAAGGAACTGCAGTTGCTGGAAAATTGAAGGTAGACAAAATTGCTGGAGAAACTCAGCAGGTGCGGCAGCATCTATGGAGCGAAGGAAATAGGCAACGTTTCGGGCCCAAACCTTTCTTCAGACTGATGCAGGGTGGGGGGGGGGGGGGGGTGAAGAAGGAAGGAACAGGAGGAGCCAGAGGGCTGAGGGGGAGCTGAGAAGGGGAGGAGACAGCAAGGGCTACCGGAAATTGGAGAAGTCAATGTTTATGCCGCTAGGGTGCAAACTGCCCAAGCGGAATATGAGGTGCTGCTCCTCCAGTGTCCCGTGGTGCTCACTCTGGCTATGGAGGAGGCCCGGGACAGAAAGGTCAGATTCGGAATGCGAGGGGGAGTTGAAGTGCTGAGCCACCGGTAGATCAGTTTGGTTAATGCGGACCGAGCGGAGATGTTCGGCGAAACGATCGCCAAGCCTACGCTTGGTCTCACCAATGTAGATCAGTTGACATCTATGAAGAGGTGGAATTTGGGAGGCCCCAGGTGTTCAGTCCTTGGACACAGTCGTGTGTAGACGCCAAGTTTGAGGAAGGGTTCCCATCCCAAATCTCGTTCGTCCAACGCCTCCACAGATGCTGCCCGACACTCTGAGTTCCTCCAGCACTTTGTGTTTCACTCAAGATTCCAGCATCTGCAGTTCCTTGTGTCTCCTGCTCTATGTTTGCCTGATAATGTTTTTCCATTGTAAATTGTATGCTGTTTCCATGACGCTGAGGAGAAAATGAGAACAGGTGGTTTGAAAGGCTTTCCTGCACGTTGAAAAGCATGAAATAAGGGAAACATTCAAATCTTGCCAATGGTGCAAGGAATGTTGTGACTAACCTTCACGTTTCAGGCTTACAATGACACAGAACAGCCAAATCTGACGTTTACTTAATTACACAGCGAGGGTTTCGTTATCAGTTTAGCGATACAGCGCGGAAACAGACCCACCGAGTCGGCAGCGACCAGCGATCCCTGCACATTAACACTATCCTACACACACTCGAGACAATTTACACATACACCCAGCCAATTTACCTTGAAAGCTGCAGATCTTAGGAGTGTGGGAGGAAACCGAAGATCTCGGAGAAAACGCACGCAGGACACGGGGAGAACGTACAAACTCCGTACAGACAGCACCCGTAGTCGGGATCGAACCCGGGTCTCCGGCGCCTGAAGCGCTGTAAGGCAGCGACTCTACCGCTGCACGGTGGATTAGGGAAGCTCGGGAGTCTCAGATTTAGTGATGGTTAAATTTCGGAAAGCAATATCAATCAACTAATTGGGAACCTTGAAGGAATGCTTGACCTTTTAAGGTGTTGCAAATAGATGATGTGGATGACTAGCTAAGCTGGCACTGAAATGCCACCTAAATATTACTGAATTTTTTTTTGTCTATTGTTTACAGAATACTATGTTGACATATTCTGTTGTGCTGCTGGGAAAAGCTGGAATTAATCAACTTGTAGCAAGAAGACATGATGGAAATGTTCAAAATTATTGTGTTTTGTAGGAAAGCAGTTTCCATTTTGTGTGATAATTGGAAGCACAGATTTTATGAACATTGGAGAAATTATCAGAACAGTTTTGATGCAGAATTGTTATGGTTTGGAATGTGTAGATGTGTAGGTCTGGAAGGATAGTGAAAGCAGCTTAAATGGAACGAATTGGACCATTGAAAGTCATAGAGAGATACAATGTGGAAACAGGCTCTTCTGCCCAACTTGCCCACACCGGCCAACATGTCCCACCTACACTAGTCCCACCTGCCCGCATTTGGTCCATATCCCTCTAAACCTGTCCTAACCATGTACCTGTCTAACTGTTTCTTAAATATTGGGATAGTCCCTGCCTCAACTACCTCCTCTCGCAGCTCGTTCCATACACCCACCACACCTTTGTGTGACAATGTTACCGCTCAGAGTCCTTATTAAATCCTTCCCCTTCACCTTAAACCTATGTCCTCTGGTCCTCAATTCACCGACTCTGGGCAAGAGAGTCTGTGCATCTACCCGATCTACTCCACTCATGGGTATTATACACCTCTGTAAGATCTTTGATCAAAAAAAATTTCTTTGAAAAACCAGAACTGTCACAGTATAATTAATGGTCTCGAGTTGTGCTGTAAAATGTTAAAATCCCTAGAAATGTAACACATTTTTATGGGAGAGCTAACGGTTGCCTTTTTGTAACATAGATGAGTGTGTCAAGGTCCTGGAATTTGATCTTGTCAAGTACACCTACTCATTTCCATTGAGACACAAGCAACTGCAGATGCTGGTATCTTGAGCAAAACGCAAAATGCTGGAGGAACCCAACGGGTCCGGCAGTATCTGTGTTGGGAATGGACAGGTGACGTTTCTGGTTGGGACCCTTCTTCAGACTTATTTCCATTTTTTTTTCCCTATTAAGCGTGTTATTTGCAAAGATGGTATAATTTTTGTACATGCATTTTTGTACGTCTGAACAGAATTTATTCAAAGAAGCCATTGCTCAAAGCTTACATGATTGTTGTTTGCCTAGATTGCACTGATATTACAATGATGGTGAAGGAATGTGAAACGCCTATTGTCGTGCATTGTACGTGAAGAAATACGATGTCTAACACAACCGACATTTCCCATTTCTTCACCATCTTAGTAATATCAGCATTAGCAACATTAACAACAACAGCCGCCGATAAAAGCAATCCACGTGACTTGTATTTTGCACGAGCAAATATCATCGGCCCGGGTATGGTTATTTTTGGTTGACATGATAAAAATTGAAAGGGCAGGAATTGGCAGAAATGAAGCAAGCAGGCTGGTTCACAATGTCCTGCTCACTCACGTCATTCAATTAAGAGAGATGTGGGCTGAAGGAATGATGGAAAGGTGTGGTTTGAAAAGATTATTCGATGAAGGTAATGTTAGCTTATATTTTGTTTAAAGAACATTATCTGGAATCAAGGTGACATTTAGAGAGATGAAAGTGTCTGGTTGGGTAAACTCCTATAAACTCAGGATTGTCACAAGTATTGTGTTCATTCTAAAAATAGAAGTGTTTTTATTTTAGCAGCAGAACATTGTGATTTTTTTTTTAGTTTAGATACCTATACAGAGTGGAAACTGGCCTTTCGGGCGACTGAATCCGTGCCAAGCATCAATCACCTATATACTAGTTCTATCCTGCACCCTAGTGGCATTTTGCAAAGGCCAATTAACCTACAAATCTGCACGTCTTTGGGATGAAACCAGAGCACCCGGTGAAAACCCACACGGCCACAGGGAAAATGTCCAAACTCCATCCAGACAGCACCCGCGGTCAGGAACGAACCGGGGTCTCTGTCGCCGGTGCCAATAAAATACTCTTGACTCTTCTAGAGAAAGGAATGACTTCCATTAGCACAATTGCTTTTATGGTTGAAAACCTTTGGAGCTCAGAGGATAGTGGATGTCTGGTCCACTATCTGAGAATGGTAGATTTGTGGACACTGATGTATGTGGGGATTGGGTGGAATGTGAAACTGGGCGACAGGCGTGGTCATGAACGTACTGAAAGGTGGATCAAAGGGCCTGTTCTTGATTCCACTGCATATGGCCGTGTGTTCACAACCCAGAACATCCCAAAGTTCAGTTTAGTTTATTGTCACGTGTACCGATGTGCAGTGAAAAGCTTTTGTTGCGTGCTAACCAGTCAGCGGAGAGACCATGCATGATTACAATCGAGCCATTTGCAGTGTATAGATACATGATAAGGGAATAACGTCTGGTGCAAGGTAAAGTCAGATCAAAGATAGTCCGAGGGTCACCAATGAGGCAGATGGTAGTTCAGGACTTCTCTCCAGTTGCGGGAGGATGATTCAATTGCTCGATAATAGCTGGGAAGAATCTGGAATCCTGGAATCTGAATCGCAGTCCCAGTGATTTAATGAAATATTTTTTGAGGTGCGTAAAAAATGATCACAGCAATATTACTTTCACTGATAGTCACAATGGAGAACCATATGACATCATGCTAATGTTGTCATTGATTTAACCTGTTGCATGCTTCCTGCCCCGCATGCTACTGAGAACCAGCACACTCAGGTTAAATTCCTCCCTGTTTTTTTTTAAAGGCAAGAGTAACCCATGTAACCAACGCAAGTTCATACCTGTTTTGACTGTCTAGAAAAATTTACTACAAAAATGTTAGAGTTATATTCAGGAATGGCAGTAACTGTGGAAATAAAGGACACAAGCCTTGTTTACTAGAACATAGAAATGTACAGCGTGTTGGACTGAACTGCTAATGCTGGTTTACACCGAAAAATGCTGGAGTAACTCAGCGGGACAGGCAGCATCTGTGGAGAGAAGGAATGGGTGACGTTTCGGGTCGAGACCCTTGAGTCAGGGTAGGGGACCAAAAACTAATGACTCCCTCTCCCCAACATATTGTGTCTATAGTACAGTACAGCACAGGAACAGCCCTATCGACCACAATATTTGTGCCGAACATGATGCCAAGTTGAACTGATCCCATCTACATGATCCATATCACACTCTTTCTTGCACTCCCATGGGCTTTTCTAGATGCCTCTTAAACGCCACTATTGTATCTGCCTCCACCACCACCACCACCCCTGGCAATGCGTTCCAGAACTGCTTTAATAAAAGCACTTGCCTTGCATATCTCCGTTAAAAAAATTTCCCCTCAACTTAGAGCTCTGCCCCCTAGTGTTGGACATTTCCATCCTGTGTAAAAAAGGTTCTAACTTGCTCACCTGACTATCCCTCTCATCATTTTATATACTTCTATCAAGTCTCTCTTCAACCTCTGACGTTCCAGAGAAAACAATCCAAGTCTATTCAACCTCCCCCTTTAGCTGAAACCCTCTAATCCAGGCAGCATTCGGGTAAACCTTCTCTGCAACCTCTCCAAAGCCTTCAATGAGATGACCAGAAATGCACACAACACTCCAAATGTGGTGTAACCGAAGTCCTACAGAGCTGTATCACGACTTCCTGATTATTCAATGCTCCTAGCAATGAAGGCAAGCACACCATTCACCTTCTTTACCATCCTATCTACTTGTGCTGCCACCTTCAGTGAGCAATGAACTTGGACTCCACTGATCAACACTGTTAAGGGAACTTGCCGGTATCTGTACTTTCCTCATACTTTCAACCTCCCAAAGTGCAGCACCTCGCACTTGCTCAGGTTAAACTCCATCTGCCATTTCTCTGCCCATTTCTGCAGCTGATCTATATCCCACTGGATCTTGAGGTGTTATATGAGGTATTCTTCTGGCCAGCCATCTTGAGCTTCCAGTTTCATGGAATTTCAACTCCACTTCTCCTCTGCACAACGAGAAGGCTTCTTTATATTTAGTTTAGAGATACAGCACAGAAACAGGCCCTTCGGCCCACCGAGTCCGTACCCACCAGTCATCCCCATGTATGAACATTATCCGACACGTATTAGGGATTTACACCCAGCCAATTTACCTACAAGCCTGTGGAGTGTGGGAGGAAACCCTAGACCTCGGAGAAAACCCACGCAGGTCACGGGGAAAATGTGCAAACTCCGCAGTCAGGATCGAACCCGGGTCACTAGGCGGTAAGGCAGGAATTCTACCGCCGCGCCCCCGTGCCGCCCTAGGTAATATTTCTCAGTAACGTGACTCGTTGGCGAGAGAAACCAAAGTGCTGATGCATTATTTTATCACTTCTGTGGTAAATCTAAATCTAAATTATTTTTTGAAAGGTAATAAAAACATTATCTTGAGGTCAGTTATCATTCACTCCCCAGAGATCATTGGTGTCAGACTGAGTCAGCATTAAAAATAGGACAATGATTATTGTCTGGGCAATGTTCTTGAGTAACGTTCCAGGACTAGTAATACCAATAATATTTGTGATATGAAGTATTGCTGATAATCTGTGGCCATTGTGTGACACCTTTTACCTGGCGCGCCTATAAATATTATTTCATTGCTTTTTAGTAAATAAATGATTAGAGATTTTAAGCTTTTGGTCTGTACTCATTTTGCTGATTGTGTATAAAGTGCTTTGGTGAAATTGATATAAACAATGAGTTCATGATATCTGGAGCACGGGACTCATAATCAGAAGGGCTTTCAGATCCACATGCAAAATGGTCTTTTGGAGTTGAGTGAAGTGGTGAGAAGAATGGCCAGCGAATTCCCCCAGAGGGGGAAGCTCGGAAACCGGCAAGCTCGGCCCTGAAGGCCAGAGAGTCATAAGGTCATAAGTGATAGGAGCACAATTAGGCCATTCGGCCCATTAAGTCTACCCCGCCATTCAATCATGGCTGATCTATCCCTCCCTCCTAATCCCATTCTCCTGTCTTCTACCCACAACCTCTGACGCCTGTACTAATCAAGAATCTATCTATCTCTTGCCTTAAAAATATCCACCGACTTGGCCTCCGCAGCCTTCTGTGGCAAATAATTCCACAGATTCACCACCCTCTAAAGAAATTTCTCCTCATCTCCTTCCTAAAAGAACGTCCTTTAATTCTGAGGATATGATCTCTAGTTCTAGACTCTCCCACTAGCGGAAACATCCTCTCCAAATCCACTCTATCCAAGCCTTTCACTATTTTGTATGTTTCAATGAGGTTCTCCCCTCATTCTTCTAAACTCCAGCGAGTACAGGCCCAGTGCCGACAAACGCTCATCATAGGTTAACCCACTCATTCCTGGGATCATTCTTGTAAAAGTCGAGGAGGGGGGAACCGCTGGCAATGACGGATGTGAGGAGTGGGCCAGTGGGAGAGGGCCGGTATTGCCTGCAGCGTCTTCATGGTTGGCTGCAGGAGGTGCTCCTGGGACACCGAGGCAGTCGGGCGAGCAGAGGGACGTATGTTGGCGAGCCAAGCTGGATGATGGCAATGGAGGAGGCTCTGCAGCAGGTTGGGGCTAACTTGGATCAGGGAGGGCTCCAATACATTGAACATGTGGACCGGACTTTGGACTTTGTGTTAATGACCCCAAAATATGACGACTCGTGCATGTGTGACATATAAGAATCTTGCAGTGCATATGTGACAATAGAGAATCATTGATTGAATTAAAGATGGACACAAGAAGTGGAATAACTCAGCGGGACAGGCAGCATCTCTGGAGAGAAGAAATGGGTGACGTTTTGGGTCAAGACCTTTCTTCAGACCCGAAACCCATTCCTTCTCTCCAGAGATGCTGCCTGTCCCGCTGAGTTACTCCAGCTTTTTGTGCCTATCTTCGGTCTAAACCAGCATCTACAGTTCCTTCCTTCACATTGATATGCCTTTTGATAGTGTTGATTGAGGAGGAATATTGTCCTGGACATTGGAAGATCTCCCTTCTTCAAACTGTGTTAGCAGATCAATGAAAGAAGCAGGTTCCTCCTCAACAACTCTCAAAGTTAGGTGCACACGTCAGAGAAAACAGTGATGTGGGGAAAATGGACAGGTATCTATTAACTTGTGGCGTAGCTTCAGGAATATTAGCTAATGGGCAAACTGGCAATGATGTTGCTACTTCCCCTTTATTCATCTATTGTATCATTCATAATTGGAAACAATAAGCCAATTTCTGGCAACTAACTCTTCAGTTATGTCTTGGGAAGTAGAAAAGCAAACTGATGTAAACATGAGATTGAAATTCTCAGTTTTGTGTTCCAATATGCGTGGCAAGATGGCGCAGTGGTAGAGTTTCTGCCTTACAGCGCCAGGGACCTGGGTTCCATCCTGACTAAGGATGCTGTCTGTACGGAGTTTGTACGTTCTCCCCATGACCTGCGTTGGTTTTCTCCGAGATCTTCAGTTTCCTCCCACAATCCAAAGACGTACAGGTTTGTAAGCTAATTGGATTGGTATAAATGTAAAATTGTCCGGAGTGTGTGTAGGGTAATGTTAATGTGCGGGGATCGCTGGTGGGTGCAGACTCAGTGGGGAAAGTGCCTGTTTCTACACGGTATCTCTAAACTAACCTTAATAAGTAATGTTCAAGAAGGAACTGCAGATGCTGGAAAATCGAAGGTAGACAAAAGTGCTGGAGAAACTCAACGGGTGCGGCGGCATCTATGGAGCGAAGGAAATAGGTAACGTTTCGGGCCGAAACCCTTCTTCAGATGGTTTCGGCCCGAAACGTTGCCTATTTCCTTCGCTCCATAGATGCTGCCGCACCCGCTGAGTTTCTCCAGCACTTTTGACTCCCTTTATTAAGTAATGTATTGGCATTTGAGATTTGATACCATTGAGTCAAGAGGGCGTTATTGTCCAGGGCAGTCCACTTTGGGGGAATTCTCTCTAACCTGGAAACTACTTGCGATTGTTGACTGGACCACCAACACAAGAAATGATAGCTCGTGAAAAGAGTTAAGTTTAATTTCATTTAGAGATCTACCTTAGAAACAGACCCTTCACCACAGCATGTCCACACTGACCAACACTCACCCCTACACCAGTTCCATGTTTTCCCAGATTTGCATCCTACACACTAGGGACGGTTTACAATTTTACCTCAGCAAATCAACCAACAAACCTGTACGTCTTTGGAATATGGGAGGAAGCCGGAGCACCCGGAGAAAACCCATGCAGTCACCGGGGGAAATGTACAAACTCTGTACAGACAACACCCAGGTCTTTAACGCTGTTAGGCAGCAACTGTACCGCTGTGCCACTGTGCCACCCTGTGCTGTTACATAAAATTACACCAGGATCTTGATCAACTTGGGAGGTTGGTCCCGCATGTAAACATCATCTATTCATTTCTCTCCACGTCAGTTCTTGTTTTATATTTTTGGTTTATTAAGCTCTTGAGTTGTGTAGATAAGATGAACAGTCCCAGTCTCTTTCACAGAATAGAAGGGTCTAAAACTAGCGGGCCTAGTTTTAAAGAGAGAGAAGTAAGATTTGAAAGGAACCTAAGGGATGGCAACCTCAGGGAGAGGGTGGTGGGTGCATGGAACAAACTGTCGGAAGAAGCTGTCGAGGTCGATACATGTACAATGTTTAAAGTACATTTAGGTAGGTACATGGATAGGTAAGGTTCAGAGGGAAATAAATCAAATGAAGGCATATGGGGCTAGCTCAGATAGACAACTTGGTTGACATTGATGAATTGGTCCAAAGGGCCCACATTCTTGCTCATTGACTCGATTGTAGATCTTTAGCTGTGTTGTATTATGGCACAGTTGCAAAATTACCTGAAGTTCCGAGTTCCTGTTGGTGTTCAGAAGTCAGCATTGAATACGGGAAAGAAGTTGTACAATACCTTGCACAGCGACAAAGTTCCTTGTGATATTCCAGCTAATTAAATACTCTTGGCAGTGATGTTGGAAGTTATGAACCGCAGAAGCCTTTTTGTGCGCTGCAAGATACTAATCTGCAAGATACTTTGCCTAATAATTTCCCATTTCACAATAATGCATGTGCTTCAGAACTTTACCCATTATCTTTGGTACGCTGCGTAATAAATATTCCATTTCACAAAGTCCATGTCATAGAGCACAAGTTTTTGTATTCTGATCAGAGGTCAGGTTCCACGATGGCACTCGCTTTGTAGAACCCTGCTTCCAATCCCCTTGTCACAGCCGAGAGAGCATCGAGACTGAAGAGAGGTGGCCACAGTAATGATGGCATGAGGCATTGAGTGGTGGGGAGGACACCTCTGCCTTGACAGGTCAGTGATGCTTCCCACCTGATCACTGATTTTAAAAAGACAAACACAATGCACTCCACTTTGAAATATCTATTATTATTATATTAAAAGTCTCATCTTGACCACTTCCTGTCTACGTTGTACATTGATTTTTAGAAAAAACGCTACCGTATATCGCTATGATTTTTTTCGCCATCTTACTCAGTTCTCCTCTGTTCCAGCAGCCCCAAGGTTTTTTCAGCTCGCTGAAAAATAAAAAAAATGATGAATGTTAAAAAAATCTTGAAATATGCTGATCGGTCCTCTCGCCTGTCAATCACCATGATGAAGGTAACCCCCCTTCCGGAGGTGTTGGGGGGGGGGGGGGGGGGGACAGCAGGAGTATAAAGCCCCAGATGCCGGATGTGAGTCAGTTACTCTGGAAGATCGTGAGGGAGAGTCATCAACTGTGATTCTACGCTGTGACTCTACTGAACTGTGAGTCTACAAAATGATTGCAATATTGATTTGTTCACCCTTAATGAAATGAAATGAGTTGTTTGGCCTGCCCTGTGCTTGAAATGAAAATGGAAATAAAATGAGTTGTTTGGCCTGCCTGAAACCACTCATTTCGGCCCACAAGGCCCCTATTAAATGTGAAACCAGTCCATTTTGCCCAAAATGCCCCTATTAGCCCAGGAGGAGTATTTTGGCCCAAAAGGCCCGTGGCTGGCTAGGAAAAGTCCAGAAAAAGTGCCTTTCACTGAGATTTCCCTTTTTTAAAGTCCATTTGGCCCATCAGGCCTGTACTAGCCCAGGAGGTGTCCCTTCGGCCCATCAGTATTCCCCCTGTAAGTATTAAACCTCACCCCATTATTTTTCTCCCTCCCTTCATTGGCTCCCTGTGAGATCTAGGCTAGGATAGACTTTCCTCCTTCATTGCTGTGATTTGCAGAAAAATATGAAAAATTGATTCCCCACCCTCTCGCCCTTCTCTCTCACAGAGTCCCTCACCTGTTTTGGGCAGAATTTCTGGCAGTTTCTGAGCTGCCAGCCCACCAGGCCTGAGTGACTGAGCTGCCAGCCCACCAGGCCTGAGTGACTGAGCTGCCAGCCCACCAGGCTTGAGTGACTGAGCTGCCAGCCCACCAGGCCTGAGTGACTAAGCTGCCAGCCCATCAGGCCTGTGTGATTGAGTTGCCAGCCCACCAAGTCTGAGTGATTGAGCTGCCAGCCCAAGAATCCATTCAACCCACAATGTCCATACTAGCCCTCTGGAAACCAGCCCATTTGGCCCACAACACCCATACTATTGCTCCAGAACCACCCCCCCCCCCCCCCCTCCCACTTGCCACCAATATTGGAATTGGTGGAGAGGTGGAATATTGTGTTGGGGGACCAGCCTTCCCATGTGAACATGGGACCGAACGGGTCCCACTTAGTCTAGTAAACAGTAAATGCTGCAACAAAAAAAACTCAACAGGTTAGGCAGCCTCTATGAAGGAGAAAAAGTTATTACTTCAAATCTGAGATCAGAGATTGGAAAGAGAGAAACAAGATAGTCAAAATGCGCAGGAAGGGACTGCAGATACTGGTTTACACTGATGATAGACACAAAAAGCTGGAGTAACTCAGCGGATCAGGCCGCATCTCTGGAGAACCTGGATAGGTGACATGTCCACACCCTTCTTCAGACTGATTTTTCATCAGCCTGAAAAAGAGTCCCAATCCAAAATGCCACCTATCCATGTTTTCCAGAGATGCTGCCTGAGCCGCTGAGATACTCCAGCACTTTGTGTCTCTTATTGTAAACCAGCATCTGCAGTTTAGACTTTAGAGATGTAGCATGGACACAGGCACTTTGTCCCAACGAATCAGCTCTGACCAGCGATCACCTCATACATTAACGCTATCCTACACATTAGGGACAATTTACAATCTTACCAAAGCCAATTACCCTATAAACCTGAGTGTGGGAGAAAACTGGAGCACCCAGAGAAAAGCCATGCAGGTCAAGGGGAGAATGTACAAACTCCACAGTCAGGATCAA
Source organism: Raja brachyura (assembly GCA_963514005.1). Next base: position 31,058,297 of record OY740809.1, on the reverse strand, counting down.
ACCCAAGTGTCTGGCATTGCAAGGCAGCAGCTCGACCACTGTGCCACTCAAAAATACCATGTGCCTATCCAAAAGTCTCTTAAGTGCCACTATCATATCTGCCTCCAGCACCAGCCTTGGCAATGAGTTCCAAGCTCTCACCAACCCTCTTTTTTTAAACTTCACACATTAAAGCTATGCCGTATCGTTTTTTAAATATTTTCCATCCTGAAAAAAAAAGGTTCTGAATCTCTACCCTATCTATGCCCCTCATAATTCCATATACTCCTATCAGGTTTCTTCTACTTCCGTTCCAGAGAAAATAATCCCAGTCTGTCCAACTTCTTCCTGTACCTAATCCCTCTTCATTAAGGCATCAACCCTGGTGCAGACTTCTACAAACGGCTAGTGGGTCACTAATTGAGCGATCCGTACAGACAGCACCCGTAGTCAGGATCGAACCCGGGTCTCTGGCGCCGCGAGGCAGCAGCTCTACCAATATGCCTCTGCCCCGCCCCTACGCCACTGTTCCTTGCGTTTCCAATAAGTGAAGAACTGGTTCACGATCCTGAGAGTTCAGAAGCAAAGGAAACGGGTTCAACTTTTTAACATTTCCCCTTTTAGATCAAACTTGGTGCTTTCAAAGTGCTTCTTTGACATCGATGTACCTCGTGGGGGTTGCTGTCATCAGCAGACCTCTTGTTAAAAGGAGCAGTCATTGCATCTTGATTCCTGAGATGATAAATTAGCTTGTTGTAGCCTTGTATTATTTTAATGCAGCAGTGAAGCGGCAGCAAGAACCTCCTGGAGTTTTGTTGGGGTCACACAAGCCACCAACCCTTACAAATATTTTTACTCTAATTTGAACAGCAACCAGTTTAGCGCATGCAGAGAGAAGGAAAAAAATCTCAACAAAGATAACTCCTCTCAGTGAACAGGCTAGCCAAGAAAAACAAGCAAGCAGAATTTTCCACTTAGGTTCCTGCCGAGGTAACACCACTCATATTTGGGACAGGAGTCGACACGGTTTCCAGACTCATTGGAGCCTGAATTGAGATGATTTTGGCCACTTTGAAACATTGCTGATAGCAAAAGAAAACAATGTAAAAATGTTCAACCATGGGCGAATAAGCAAAATACCCATGGATGAATATTTATATTCCCATTGTCAATTCAGAATCTCGGCAATGCAGGTGAGGCTAGCATTTAGCTCCTATCGCGAAACGCTCTTGTAGATGTTGGTGCGATAGTGGAGCTCCAAGACCTGGAACAAGGGAGGCACAGTGGCGCAGCGGTAGAATTGCTGCCTCACAGTGCTAGAGACCCAGGTTCAATCCTGACGATGGGTGCTGTCTGTATGGAGTTTGTACGTTCTCCCTGTGACAGTGTGGGATTCCTTCAGTGCTCACATTTCCTCCCACATCCGAAAGACGTGCAGGTTTGCAGGTTAATTGGCTGCTGTGAATTGTCCCCAGAGTGGCGCATAGAACTAGTGTACAGGTGACCGTTGGTCAGCGTGGGCTCGGTGGGCCGAAGGACCTGTTTCCACTCTGTCTCTAAACTAAACTAAAAGAAGGGACGTGAGTATATTTCAAGAGGGTGTTTGTGTTCAATGGTCAACAGTTCAGAAGGCATTCGCATCGCTTTGATTAACCATCACGTAACTGGTAGGTCAAGAGAGACAAGAGGATGTGACAACAAGTGAGGCTCGTTCCTCCTCCTATCGGGGGGGGGGCAATGAGTGCCATTTGGCATGGGCCTCATGCCCGTCTGCTTCAAAGAGATCTTGGTTTGGGGGCCTCTAAGTTTGAAATTGGCCTGGGCCTCAGTTCATCTATGAGAGGGCCTGGATATGAAGAACAAAGGCGGCAGATATAAGGATCCAAAAGATGGATTTTCACCCCTTCTGTACAATTCTTGCAGCCTGCAGGAAACTAGACCAAACAGCCTCAGCACGCAGGTAACAAGGATGGGTGAAGGATGTCATAGCAACATGGATACTGTTCATTGCAACCTTAAGGGTGAGCACTGATAGTTGAGTTGCTCAGAAGGATTAAGAATATCTTCTTGGGCTGAGGAGAAATTTAAAGGAATATTCACGTCGTAGGAGCAGAATTAGGCCATTTGGCCCATCATGTCTACTCTGCCATTCAATCATAGCTGGTCTATCTTTCACTCTCAACCCCATTCTTTTGCCTTCTCCCCATAACCCCCAACACCCATACTAAGCTATCAATCTCCACCTTAAACATATCCATTGACTTGGCCACCACAACCTTCTGTGGCAATTAATTTCACAGATTCACTGAAGGAAAGACTTAATTGCCAGGGTCTATGTGAGAAACAATAACAGAGACTAGGTTGGAGGGTCAGCCGAAGGGAACTGAGTAGTTAGGATCCAAGTAAAGCAAAGGTAAGAATCTTTATATTAGCACCTGAGGCACGTGCCGAATGAAATGGTGCCGTTGAGATAAGTGTTTAATGCATGTCTCCAAGACTGGTGTAGGAGAATTGTATTTAAACTTAAGGGGCATTGTTACCAAAACAGGAGAAGGCAGGAGCTGTGTAGGAAGGAACTGCAGATGCTGGTTTACACCAGAGATAGACGCAAAATGCTGAAGTAACTCAATGGGTCAGGCAGCATCTCTGGAGAAAAGGAATGGGTGAGGTTTTGGGTCGCGACCCTTTTTAGCAGGAGATGTTCGATTAGAAAAGGCTTCACTCACATTAGGCTTGGACAAGGGTCCAAATGAATTGAATAAAGGGCATGTCCCACTGTACGAGGTAATTCATGAGCTCTCCCGAGTTTAAAAAAAATCAAACTCGTGGTAAGTATGTAGAATGTACGTAGCGGCTACGTTGGAGCTCGTGGATGTCTCGTAGCGGCTCGTAATGCTAACAGCAGGTACTCGGGAAACGTGTTAACTCGTGCAGTTTTTTCAGCACTGTGAAAAATGTCCACGAGAGCCCCGAGTACCTGGACGTCCAGGACAAGGGGTCACAGCTTAAGGATAAGGGGGAAATCCTTTAGGACCGAGATGAGAAGGAATTTTTTCACACAGAGAGTGGTGGGTCTCTGGAATTCTCTGCCACAGAGGGTAGTTGAGGCCAGTTCATTGGATATATTTAAGAGGGAGTTAGATGTGGCCCTTGTGGCTAAGGGGATCAGAGGGTATGGAGAGAAGGCAGGTACGGGATACTGAGTTGGATGATCAGCCATGATCATATTGAATGGCGGTGCAGGCTCGAAGGGCCGAATGGCCTATTCCTGCACCTAATTTCTATGTTTCTATGTTTCTATGAACGACTATTACCGTAATTCTCCGAGTTCAAATCAGGGGAAACTCGGGAGAACTCTTGAATTACCTCCTACAGTGGGACAGGCCCTTTAGGCAGTGGTTTGGCTTTGGACATGGAGGAAATTCTGGAAAGGAGAAATTTAGAAAGGTTGAAGTAAATAAAAAGGAGGTGGAATGGTGGAATGAAACGGCCCATGACAACCAGAGAGGATGAGGGGGGACAGTATAAAATACACCTCCAGAGTTACAATGGGGAAAATAGATCAAAGACACAATTGAAGGATCTTTGCTTGAATTTGCGCATTTAAAGATAGATGGATTGATGATACAATTAGAAGTAAATGGCTATGATCCATTACAAATGACCAAAATGGGGATTAAAAAAACAGAATCAGGTTAGTTTATTCCTATAAAATGAGGATGTAACAAAATTTCTTTGTTCACCGACGAAATAATATACAGTAATGATAAATGTAAAATGAAATAGTATGACTAGTGCAAACAAGACAATGTTCATAAACTGTGGTGCTAACTGAAGTTTTGCAAAACAAAGTGTTAAAGTCTCAGAAGGGGACAACCAAAGAGTGAAGAGTAAGCTTGCAAGCATCTTCTGTAAGGAGATGTAAAAGCAGTGATTAGTTTAGGCTGTTCTTAAGTTTAGATGTCTGGGCTTTCAGGTTCCTGTATCTTGTTCCAGAAGGTGGAAGATAGTAGAGGAAATGGCCAGGGTGACCGAAATCCTTGACGATACCCTCTGCCTTGCGGATGCAAAGAGATGGGGCAGATGGAAGGAAGTGCGAGCCTGCGGTGGACTTGGCCGAGTTCACCACATTCTGCAGGTTCAACGAAGATCTGTAGTTCTCTTGATTTATCGATGATTGACTGGAAACTTTCAACACTCGAAAAAAAAAAAAAAGTCTTCCTCAGCGCTGGAAGGGTGAGATATTAAGGAGAAGGTGGACAAAAAATGCTGGAGAAACTCAGCGGGTGAGGCAGCATCTCTGGAGAGAAGGAATTGGCTGTGTTTCGGGTCGAAACCCTTCTTTCGGTCGACCTGAAACGTCGCCAGTTCCTTCTCTCCATAGATGCTGCCTCACCGGCTGAGTTTCTCCAGCATTTTTTGTCTACCTTCGATTTTTCCAGCATCTGCAGTTCTTTCTTAAACAAAAAGATATTAAGGAGAAATGGTCACCAAGGCCATTTCATCTGTTTAAAGAGGAGCTCCATCTAAAATGGTGTCGCTCTCTGGCACAGTATTAACTCGGGATATTTCACAGAGAAAAGCAAAATAGAAATAGAGAATGCTAAATGGAACTGGGGATCTCTGTTGATAAAATATTAAGGCAGTACCAAGGGAAGATCTTGTGTAAAATGTGTAAAATGATGCAAATATTTGTGAATACCCAGCGGTAGCTGTACGAAGGAGAGTTTCTCAGCTGTCGTTTGTGTGAGGTTGTGGTAATCTTTCTCTGCAGTCAGTTGCAAGGGCTAAAAATAGGGAACCAGAAGTGCAGAAGTAGGAAATCTGAGATAAAAACAGATAATTCTGGAAACACTCACTAGTGCAGGCAGCAGTGAGGACGGAGAAATTGAGTAACTGTTTCCAGTTGCAAATCTTTCATCGAGACCTTTTGATCTGAAATGTTATCTCTATTCCTCTTTCCACAAATGCCTTCAGACCACCTGAGTGTTTCCAGCAAGGGTTCTTGCTGCGGACTTCACGTTCTGGCCATGGCTAATTTATCAGTGTGCTAGATTTAGTTTGGAGATGCAGCGCGGAAACAGGTGAGTGGCTCAACGTGGCGCAAAGTGAAGCGAACTTGGAGCAAAGTCTTAAGGTAAGTTCGCCAGGACAGAGAGGGGCACAGAGGCACACACACAGAGGGCAACGAAGCCACACACATAGAGGGTCACGGAGGCACCTACAGATAGGTTCATGGAGGCACGATGTCGAGGCGCTGTGTCATACGTCGAGGCGACTGCAAGCCGACAAGCCGTTGCCGCGCGGAATTTTTGAACACAGTCAGCTTTTCGGAGCCCCGCGCGATGTCGGGACGAACTCCGCACAATTCCGCACGGCTCCGGCGATCGAAGTGGGACTGGCCCCGCGACGCCGCACGGCTGAAGCGACCACGTTAGGTCGCGCTCATCGCATAGAGTTGCATGCTTGTAGGACAGGCCCTTACGTCTTTGCAGTGTGGGAGGAAACTGAAGATCTCGGAGAAAACCCATGTGGTCACAGGGAGAACATATAAGCTCCGTACAGATGGCACTCGTAGTCGGATTGAACCCCTGGTCTCCGGCGCTGTAAGGCAGCAACTCTACCACTACGTCACCGTGCTGCCCAAAGATGTGGCACTAGAAAATAATTTATGAATGGCGTTAATATATATATTTATGTATGGACAGAACTGACAGCAAAATGTAATGTGGTTCATACTAAGCAACTGCTTGGCTCCCATGATATTGTGTCATGGAAATCTTATGGAAAGATTTATCATAAACTTGCATACACTAAATGTTTAGTATTACTGAACTAACAAGCTCCTATTAGAAGTAAATCAAAATCTGTATTTAATATCTCTGCACTCCATTAACTTCAATTTACTTCATCTACTGCCAGCAGCTTGAATATAAATTCCCCATAGTTTCCAGCACCAGGGGATGTACATTCCACGCTGCCAGTTTCTTACTGACGCACCTGATGCTTGCCTTAAAATTATCTTAAAAGGAAGTTTCAAACTTCAGACTCTGCTTGATGATTGTGTTGCCTTACATTCTTAAGATGTGGTTCTCAGACCTGCTCACGAACTCTGCTTGACCAGTCACACCCAAAGCTGCAATAGCCTCGAACTCCTGGCCACTCCTAGAGGCGCCACGGTGGCGCAGCGGTAACGTTGCTGCCTTACAACGAATACAGCGCCAGGAGACCCGGGTTCGATCCTGACTAATGGTGCTGTCAGTATGGAGTTTGTATGTTCTCCCCGTGACCTGTGTGGGTTTTCTCCGAGAACTTTGGTTTACTCCCTCACTCCAAAGACGTACAGGTTTGTCGGTTAATTGGTTTGGTAAATGTAAAAATTGTCACTAGTGGGTCTAATGAGCGAGGATCGCTGGTCGATGCGGACCCGATGGGCCGAAGGGCCTGTTTCCATGCTGTATCTCTAAACTAAAACTGGATCATGCTGCACCTTATACACAAGCACAGAAAGGTCTTCCATCTTTAAGTATTTAAACAAAGAAAGGATTTGCATTTATAGGGCACCACGTCACAGGGGAGAAGGAATGGCTGACAGTCTGAAGAAGGGTCTCGACCCGAAACATCACCCATTCCTTCTCTCCAGAGACGCTGTCCGTCCCACTGAGTTACTCCAGCATTTTGTCTCTATCTTTGGTCTGAACCAGCATCAGCAGTTCCTTCCTACACGTGACGTCATAGGGACTATTGCAACCCTTAAGAAACAATTAAACAGGTTAATTGGATAGGATAGGCTTAGAGGGATATGGGCCAAATGCAGGCTGGTGGGACTAATGTGGTAGGGACATGTTGGTCAGTGTGGGCAAGTTGGGCCGAAGGGCCTGTATGGCTCAATGACTCTGCTGATCTTTAAGGTTCGGGAATCAAAGAGCTTGACACAGGCCTTTTGGCCCAAGTCTTCCAAGCTAACCAAGATGCCCATCTAAGTGGGGCCCTAATTGCCTATGTTTGTCCCAATTTTTTCCTAACCATGTGCCTATCCAAATGTCCTTCAAATGGTGTTATTGTGCCTGCCTCAATCATTTCTTATGACAGCTTGTTCCATATATCCACCATCCTCTGTGCAAACACATTTCTCCTCGGGTTTCTATCAAATCTTTTCCCCTCTCACCTTAAATCTAAGCCCTCTGGTTCTTGATTCCCCAACCTTCTCCCCGTGGGATTTCTCTGAGATCTTCCACTTTCCTCCCACTTTCCAAGATGTATAGGATTGTAAGAATTGGCTTGGTATAAATGTAAATTATCTCTAGTGTGTGAACGATAGATTTAATGTGTGAGGTCCGCTGGTTGGTGTGGACCCGGCGGTCTGAAGGGCCTGTTTCCGCGCTGTATTTCCAAACTAAACTAAACAAAACACTGCTTGAAGGAGGGAAGACAAATTGACATAAAGTATCCTGGCTAAAGTTTATTACTCCACCACCGTTATTAAACGCAGTTTGCCTTGTTACTTTTCCCTACTGTTTTTGGAACGCGGATGTGCCCAAATCAATTTTCCCAAATTTGAAGCCAAATTTCCATGAACAGTAAGAGTTGCACTCTATAAGTGCCAAATTGACCATGAGGTCTTCAGAATAACTGTATTTGAAATATTGAGCACCTCATTAAAATTAACTATCAAAGATGATGATTGTGAAGCTGCTCATTTGTTGTAGAAGCCAATCTGGTTCACCATTGTCTGTAGTCATTAGAGACCGCAGGGCGGCACGGTGGCGTAGCGGTAGAGCTACCGTCTTACAGCAGCCAGAGACTCGGGTTCAATACTGACAATGGGTGCTGTCTGTATGGAGTTTGTACGTTCTCCCCGTGACTTGCGTGGGTTATGTCTGAGATCTTCGGTTTCAGCCCACACTCCAAATACTTACAGGTTTGTAGGTTAATTGGCTTGGTATACTGTAAATGTAAAAAATTGTCCCAGTGTGTAGGATAGTGTTAATGTGTGGGGATCACTAGTTGGTGTGGACTCGGTGAGCTTGTTTCTGCAATTGTATCTCTGAACTAAAGTAACCACATAAACCAACGTAAGTGGAAGTATAAGGTGAGCAATGGGCTATCTTCGGTTTAAACCAGCATCAGTAGAACCTTCCAGCACACATTAAACCTTGGAGCCGGATCAGAAGACTTACAGTAACATGGACAGAACAGTTTAGTCTTCTATTCCATTGGGAAACTAATATAATTACTCTGACATAGGAGGTATGTAAGACTTTCTCTTGTGACCCAGGATGGTGTCTTTTTCTTTCGTGTGGCGTGCACAACCTTAAGTTGTAGGACAACTTGTTCCATTTGATCTTCCGTTTGTGCACGTCAAGTTGCTTGCATTAGTCGAAACGGGGCGGACCACGTGAAGGTTGCAATCTTCCACCCCAGGACGGTGTCTGATCGGATAACAGTGTAATCCTGGACTGGTTGTGATGGGGAGGAAGTTGTTGTAGTCTTGACAGGGGAAGCACAGGAGCATTAAGTTTGCCTTGTCGGCACCAGACAAGTGCGGCACAGTGGGGCAGCAGGTAGAGCAGTTGCTTCACAGCACCATTGACCAGGGTTCGATCCTGATCTCGGGCGTTATCCGTGCGGAGTTTGCATGTTTTCCCTGTGAGCGTGACGGTTTCCTCCGGTTTCCTCTCTCATCTCAAAGACATGCGGGGTTGTGGGTCAATTGGCCTGTGTGAAATTCCCCCTAGTGTGTGGGGACTGGATGTGAACGTAGGAGAAGATAGAACTAGTGTGAACGGATGGTTGGCGTGGACTCGGTGGCTGAAGGGTGTGTTTCCGTATTGTATTTTTAAAATAAACCAAGTAACAACATGTCTGTATGGAGTTTGTACATTCTCCCTGTGACCGTGTGGGTTTTCTCTGGGTGCACGGGTTTCCTCACACACTCCAAAGACGTGCAGGTTTCTGAATTAATTGGCTTCTGTAAATTGTAAATTGTCCCTATTGTGTAGGTTAGTGCTGGTGTACAGGGTGATTGTTGGTCGGTGTAGACTCAGTGGGCCGAAGGGACTGTTTCCACGCTGTATCTCTAACTAAAGTCTAAAGTAAAGTGCATTCGATCTCATATTCAGCATGGGTAGATGACAACCCAGCGGTATGAACATTGAATTCTCCAATTTTAGATAACTACATAACACTCCACCTTTAATCTCCCAAACATCTCGGAGTCCTGGGACCCTTTGCCGGGGGTCGCCAGCATGGGTCTCCGCCCAGCGCGGCCTGTGGACGTTGGGAGCCGCGGACTCCGGTGGAAGGTGGCCGATTCAGAGGTCCAGGTCGCTGAGGAAGTTCTCCCGTTCGACATCTGGGTCCCATCGTTCCTAGCGAGAGGGCCTGAACATCGGGCCGCCCGTAGCGGTGACTACGGGGGGCTCGGGAGGCCCCGACCACGGGTGAACATTGGGGAACATCAGCAAGGAAGTTGACTGGACTTTGGTTCCTTCCCTCACAGTGAGGAACTTTGATGCCGCTGTGGGGATGTTTGTGTTGTGGACCACTGTGTTCTGTGTTTTTGTGTTTTTTGGTTGTTTTTTATTGTACGACTAAGGGAAAGAGAATTTCTTTGTCTCTTAATTGAAGGCAATAACAATAAATTAAATCAAATCAAATCAAAATCATCAAATCAAACAGTGTGTGATGTAACCAAACTGCCAGGACATTCATTAAACATTCCAAACTAAGCTACACCTTGAGATAAATATTTTTTGTAAATTATCGGCTGTGTTTTATGCCGGTGGAACATTAATATCAAACATTACAGCTTTACCTTATCTTCAGCAACAAGGAAGCTGAGAACAGAGAGTGCTCTGTGATAGCGCATATCATTAAAAAAAAAGTTCTGATATTAATTTCCATTGCTGATTTCAAAGTATGATAATGAGGGTTAAAACCAGGAATGAGGAGAGTGTGGGGCAAGTTATATGGTCAAGGTATCAATTAACGCCGGCCTTAAAATAGAAGTGTTAAATATTAAGTACGACAGAATACTTAAGTGTTGGTGCCTGGTGGGCTTTTGACAATTGGTGCTAGCTGGCTATTGGGCCTCATCGTGTGGAGGGGAATGTAGTACCTATTGCTCTGCATCACATTTACAGTCGATTATATGTTCTGCAAGTAAAGTAACCATCAAACAGCGTCTGTTCTAACCAGACTGCCAGGAAAGATATCATAAGTTCTCAGAGCAGAATTAGGCCATTCGGCCCATCAAGTCTACTCTGTCATTCAATCATGGCTGATTCATCATTCCCTCTCAACCCCATTCCCCTGCCTTCCCACCTAACCCCTGACACCCGTACTTATCACGAATCTGCCAATCTCCGCCTTTAAAATATCAATTGACTTGGCCTCCATAGCCGACCCGTGGCAATGAATTTCACAGGTACACCACCATCTGACTAAAGAAATCTAGTCCAACAAGAACTTGTTTCTAAAACTGACCAAATCTTTGGGGGTCAGAAAAAAAACTTGGCATGAATTTAATTCCATGTAGCAAATCCTTCCATTCATTCAGGTCGGGTGTAAAACAAAGTTGCAGAGGCTACATGGACCATACCTTCCATCAGACAATTCACTCTTTAAGCAGGTTCTTGGAAAAGAAATAAATACATTTTCATATAGTGGAAACAAAGGGCTGTAGGTGCTGGTCAAGACACATAGGGACACAAAATGCTGGAGTAACTCAGCAAGTCAGGCAGCAACTCTGGAGAACAAGGATTGTTGACATTTTGGGTTGAGACCGATCTTCATGCCTTTCAAAAATCTCAGGGTTTTCCAAAGCCATTTGGAGCCAAAACAGTCTTCAACTGTGTTCACTGCTGCAGTGTTGAAAACACCTCAGCGGCCAACTCACAAGAGAAAAGATTCTACAGAACAGCTATGAATTAAATGGCCAGATAATCTTTTATGTTGGTGCTGTTCATTAAACCTTGGTCATGGAAAGAGCAAAAATCATCTACGTTCTTTTAAATTGTGCTATGGAATCCTTTTTGTCAATCCTGAGCCTTGCCCTGAAGGATGGAATCTCTGATAGGTTATGTTTGCGAACTGGAACATCCACAGCATGAGAGAGGGCCAGAATTGCAAGAGCATTGACTCATGAAATGAACTCATTTCCCTTTGCATTGCAGCGAATCGTGCTGGAGCCAGCTGAATGGCCCACCTCTCTTCACCATTGGTAGTCATCACCTCATGATTCTGAAATGTCCATCCCAGTTCCTTGAGTTTGGCACCTACTCATTACCAACCATTTTAGCACAAATTGCGATCCGATTGCAAAGACGAATAAATTCCTGCTGAGATGGTAAACAGTGATAAGAGTCAAGAATCCAGCATACTCTCACGCATAATGCAAAAAACAATCACCGAGTCTGAAATACTTGGCCAGCTGACTGCAGTTTTAATAGAGGAGCGGAGCAGAACAGACTGGAATAGTCAGAGGATGGTTCCAATCAGGTGTGCAGATGTCGGATGCTGGTTTACACCAAAGATAGACACAAAGTGCCGGAGTAACTCAGCAGATCAGACGACATCTTTGCAGAAAAGGAATAGGTGATGTTTTGGGTCGAGACCCTGCATCTCCTTTTTCGAGTTTGACAACTTTTGGTTGGAATACATCAGATATCCACTTGCATCTAACCATATAACCATATAACAATTACAGCACGGAAACAGGCCTTCTCGGCCCTTCCAGTCCGTGCCGACCATTTATTTTCCCCTAGTCCCATCTACCTGCACAAAGATTATCAGCGTTCACAACCAGCTCACTGAAATTAGTTGGGAACTGCAGATGCTGGTTTACAAAAAAAGACACAAAGTGCTGGAGTAACTCAGCAGGTCAGGAAGCATCTTAGGAGAACATGGGTAACCATATAACAATTACAGCACGGAAACAGGCCCTCTCGGCCCTTCCAGTCCGTGCCGATCATTTATTTTCCCCTAGTCCCATCTACCTGCACTCAGACCATACCCCTCCATTCCCTTCCCGTCCATATACCTATCCACTTTACTTTTAAATGTTAAAATCGATCCTGCCTCCACCACTTCTGCAGGAAGATCATTCCACACAGCCACCACTCTCTGAGTAAAGAAGTTCCCCCTCATGTTACCCCTAAACTTCTGTCCCTTAATTCTCCTGTCATGCCCTCTTGTTTGAATCTTCCCTACCCTCAATGGGAAAAGCTTATCCACGTCAATCTATTCTCCTCACTCCAGTGTTAAAGAGCAGAGATCATGAATGCCAAATTCCCTGTTTCCTCCTCCATTTACATCTGTATCCCTGAGTCCCGAGCTACATGTGACAGGACACGGGTCACCATAAACTCACCACAATGGCCCTGGGGCACAGTTTATTTGGGGAGCAGAGTGTAGGAGCAAATGGAAAGGCCACGTGGAGTTGGATGTTTGAAATAATGGGTGACCTATTAAAACTGATACACACCAGGAGATCAGTCAAAGTTGATCTGCTGAGGTTTACTTTAGTATTCTAACATTTATATTCTCAGGTAACAAGAAACTTCATTAACAGTAAAACAATCGCAATAATACTTTATTAACCGAGTATGTTTTGCAACATAGGAGGAGTTTCTTTTGCCAAGTCTGACATACAAATAAAAAGCAATGTAACACACAATATATAAACATCCACCACAGTGACTCCTCCACATTCCTCACTGTGATGGAAGGCAAAACTAGGTCCTGATTGCAGAATGGAGGTTGCCAAAAGACTTAATGAGGTAACAAACTCAGTCTTGATTCCTGAATAAACTGATTATCTACAAGTCCAATTTAGTTGACAGTAGATCCATATTTTTATTATAATGATGGGTGCACATTATAACATAATTAATGAAGTTCCTGAAACCTGGGTGTGGTCACTGCTGCATTCCGTGTCTCTACGTTTAGGCTTTGTCTGTGGTTCCCACATTAGCACAGTCCACATCCCTACTTACAAATTATTAGCCCTCACTATTCTCCAACAGAGAGCACCACGGAAATACAAGTCAAGTCAAGTTTACTATAGTTTGCGTAGGTACGGTGTGCTACAGGTACAATGGAAACCTTGCTCACGGCAGCATCACACACACACACACACACAGACTCAGGCAACACACAGAACATTCACTTTTCACAGCATCCAATGCATTGGAAGAAGTTTAAAAAAAATGCAAACCTACTTCAGAGGAAATATATAGTTGTTTACAAATGTGAGAATTGCTGTACTTCATTATATGCAATACCCAATTTGCACACATTGAGACTGCGTTAAATGCATTTGGATTAATAGCGACACAATGTGTTTCTTTGGGATGTAATGTTAAAATTGTACAAGACGTTGGTGAGACCAAATCTGGAGTATGGTGTACAATTTTGGTCGCCCAATTATACGAAGGATGTCAACAAAATAGAGAGGGTACAGAGGAGATTTACTAGAATGTTGCCTGGGTTTCAACAGCTAAGTTACAGAGATAGGTTGAATAAGTTAGGTCTTTATTCTCTGGAGCGCAGAAGGTTAAGGGGGGACTTGATAGAGGTCTTTAAAATGATGAGAGGGATAGACAGAGTTAATGTGGACAAGCTTTTCCCTTTGAGAATAGGGAAGATTCAAACAAGAGGACATGACTTTAGAATTAAGGGACAGAGGTTTAGGGGTAACATGAGGGGGAACTTCTTTACTCAGAGAGTGGTAGTGGTGCGGAATGAGCTTCCAGTGGAAGTGGTGGCGGCAGGTTCGTTGGTATCATTTAAAAATAAATTGGATAGGCATATGGATGAGAAGGGTATGGAGGGTTATGGTATGAGTGCTGGCAGGTGGGACTAAGGGAAAAAAGTTGTTCGGCACGGACTTGAAGGGCCGAGATGGCCTGTTTCCGTGCTGTAATTGTTATATGGTTATATGGTTATATGGTAGTTATGTTAGTGGTAGGATAAATGCTTCAATTCAATTATACTTTATGGTCTGAAGAAGGGTCTCAACCCGAAACATCACCCATTCCTTCTGTCCAGAGATGCTGCCTGTCCTGCTGAGTTACTCCAGTATTTTGTGTCAATCTTCAGTTTAAACCAGCGTCTGCAGTTCCTTCCCACACTTTATTGTCACATATACCTGGGTACGGTGTTCAGTTCAGTTCAGTTTAGTTTATTGTCACGTGTACCGAGGTACAGTGAAAAGCTTTTAAAATGCAGAGAAATGCTTTGTTTAGCATGCAACCCAGCAAAATCATGTAGCAGTCTTCACCGAGGCAGTAGTAAGTGTTGCCACGTTTTTGCACCGACAATCCCAACTGCAGGTGCTGTCTGTACGGAGTGCATGTTTCATTCCGGACTATGGGTGCTTGTCTGCACGGAGTTTGCACGTTCTCCCAGCGACCTGCGTGGATTTTCTCCGAGATCTTCGGTTTCCTCCCACACTCCAGAGAAGTACAGGTTAAATAAATGTAATAATGAAATAAATGTATCTTGTATCTTGTTCGCAGGTTAAATGGCTTGGTATAACTGTATAAATATAAAATTGTCCCAAGTGTGTGTAGGATAGGGTTAACGTGTGGGGATCGTTGGTCGGTGCGGACTTGGTGGGCCGAAGAGCCTGTTTCCACGCTGCATTTCTAGAACTAAAACTAAAGGCCGTACACTAGCACTATCCTACACACTCGGGACAATTTAGAATTTACAGAAGCCATTTAAGCTACAAACCTGCACCTGTTTGGAATGCGGACGGAAATCGGAGCACACAGAGAAAGCCCACGTGGTCACAGGAAGAACGTGCAAACTCCGCATTAGTGATAATCTTTCAAAACCCTTTAGATTCTGGAGTAGTTCCTGAGGATTGGCGGGTAGCAAATGTAACACCTCTTTTTAAGAAGGGAGGGAGAGAGAAAACAGGGAATTACAGACCAGTTAGTCTAACATCGGTAGTGGGGAAACTGCTAGAGTCAGTTATTAAAGATGGGATAGCAACACATTTGGAAAGTGGTGAAATCATTGGACAAAGTCAGCATGGATTTACAAAAGGTAAATCATGTCTGACGAATCTTGTGGAATTTTTCGAGGATGTAACTAGTAGCGTGGATAGGGGAGAACCAGTGGATGTGGTGTATCTGGACTTCCAGAAGGCTTTCAACAAGGTCCCACATAAGAGATGAGAATACAAACTTAAAGCATATGGCATTGGGGGTTCAGTATTGATGTGGATAGAGAACTGGCTGGCAAACAGGAAGCAAAGAGTAGGAGTAAACGGGTCCTTTTCACAAAGTCAGGCAGTGACTAGTGAGGTTCCGCAAGGCTCAGTGCTGGGACCCCAGCTATTTACAATATACATTAATGATCTGGATGAGGGAATTGAAGGCAATATCTCCAAGTTTGCGGATGACACTAAGCTGGGGGGCAGTGTTAGCTGTGAGGAGGATGCTAGGAGACTGAAAGGTGACTTGGATAGGCTGGGTGAGTGGGCAAATGTTTGGCAGATGCAGTATAATGTGGATAAATGTGAGGTTATCCACTTTGGCGGCAAAAACAGGAAAGCAGACTATTATCTAAATGGTGGCCACCAGTCATTGAAAGTAGGCATGCAGGTGCAGCAGACAGTGAAGAAAGCGAATGGTATGTTAGCTTTCATAGCAAAAGGATTTGAGTATAGGAGCAGGGAGGTTCTACTTCAGTTGTATAGGGTCTTGGTGAGACCACACCTGGAGTATTGCATACAGTTCTGGTCTCCAAATTTGAGGAAGGACATTATTGCCATAGAGGGAGTGCACAGAAGGTTCACCAGATTGATTCCTGGGATGTCAGGACTATCGTATGAAGAAAGACTGGATAGACTAGGTTTATACTCTCTATAATTTCGGAGATTGAGAGGGGATCTTATAGAAACTTACAACATTCTTAAGTGGTTGGACAGGATAGATGCAGGAAGATTGTTCCCGATGTTGGGGAGGTCCAGGACAAGGGGTCACAGCTTAAGGATAAGGGGGAAATCCTTTAGGACCGAGATGAGAAGGACTTTTTTCACACAGAGAGTGGTGGGTCTCTGGAACTCTCTGCCACAGAGGGTAGTTTAGGCCAGTTCATTGGCTATATTTAAGAGGGAGTTAGATGTGGCCCTTGTGGCCAAGGGGATCAGAGGGTATGGAAAGAAGGCAGGTACAGGATACTGAGTTGGATGATCAGCCATGATCATATTGAATGGCGGTGCAGGCTCGTAGGGCCGAATGGCCTACTCCTGCACCTAATTTCTATGTTTCTATGTACAGACAGCACCCGTAGTCAGGATTAAACCCGGGTCTCTGGCGCTGTAAGGAAACAACTCTACCGCTGTGCCACCCATTTAATGACATTAAGCAGTATTTGAACAGTGCAACAAAATATAGTATTAATCTAAAATATAGCATTTTAGGTGATCTAAAATTCCTGGCAGTGCATTCCACAGAGGAAATGCATTAGTCATGTCTAAATTAAATTATTTTCATTTTAAGTTTATGTCATTTCACTTTCTTATTTCCTCTTCTCACTAATGTGTTCCGATTACCATTGCAATTTACTTATCTAATTTCTTGCACAACTTTACTGTTGCTATCTACCTTGACCTCGACTGCAAATTGGTTCCCAGCAATGTATTAATGTCCAACAAGCTGACACCAAGGAACTTCAGCTCAGATAACAAAACTGAGGGCGACACCTCTTATTGTGAAAGTCCTGCTTTGTTGTTGATGATGCGGTGTGTGCATGAAATGAGATTGGCGTTGTCACTGGATCAAGCAAGTTGATAACACAAAATCACACCATATTCATAGAAACATAGAAAATAGGCGCAGGAGTAGGCCATTCGGCCCTTCGAGCCAGCGCCATCATTCAATATGATCATGGCTGATCATCCAAAATCAGTACCCTGTTCCTGCCTTTTCCCCATATCCCTTGATTCCGTACGCCCTGAGAGCTATATCTAATTCTCTCAGCATGCATTCTTAGTGAATTATATGGTCCTTCCTTGAGGGGAATAATAAGGACCATGGATATTCGCATGTGTAAGTGAGGGAAAGGGATGATCACCATTTGATCTGTGTGGCTTTGGTGATCCAAGAACATTTTCAAGATCTTTTAGAAATTAAGTAGAGAATTGTGGACGCAGCCCAGACCATCACATTAACCAACCTCCCTTCCGCTGCCTCATCGGGGCCACCCACATAATCAAGTGACCCAGGTCACTCCCCCTTCTCGCCTCTGAATCTCCAGATTCAGGAATGGTTTCCTCCCAGCCGTTATCAGACAACTGAACCATCCAACCAACAACTAGAAACTGGTCCCGAGCTGCTATCTACCATATTGGAGACCCTTGTATCATCTTTAATCGAACTTTACTGGGCTATATCTTCCACTGAATGTTATTCCCTTTGTCATGTATGCTGTGGATGGCTCGACTGAAATCATGTATAGCCTTTCCATTGACTGGTTAGCACGCAACAAAAGCTTTTGGAGTCAGAGTGATACAGTGTGGAAACAGGCCCTCTGGCCCAATTTGCCCACTCCGGCCAACATGTCCCAGCTACACTAGTCCTACCTGCCTGCGCTTGGACCATATACCTCCAAACATGTCCTATCCATGTACCTGACTAACTGTTTCTTAAACGTTGGGATAGTCCCAGCCTCAACTACCTATTCTGGCAGTTCCCACCACCATTTGTGTGAACTTTTCACTCTTTTCACTGTACCTCGGTACACGTGACAATAAACTAAACTCAAACTAAACTCAAACTTACATAAAAGTTCGGAACATGTGATAATAAACTAAACTAAACTAACTGCTTTTATATTCTATGTAATGAATTGCTTTACTCAACATTCCAGTGAGTTAATAACACAATTCCTTCTGTCAGGAAGTAATTGTGAAATAACAGAAATGAATGAACAGTTGGGACATTGTGACTGAAGAACATTAGAATGTTGAGACAACACCAAGTTCATAAGTTCATAAATTCATGTGATGGGAGCAGAATTAGGCCATTCGGCCCATCAAGTCTACTCCATCATTCAATCATGGCTGATCTATCTCTTCCCCCCCCCCCCCCATCCCATTCTCCTGCCTCCTCCCCTGATGTTCTGCAACCCCATTTCTTTCAGAACACTCATAACTAACACTTGAGCAAAGCTGGAGGAACTCAGCGGGCCAGGCAGCATCTGCGGTGGGAATGGGCAGACAACGTTTCATGCTGTGACCCTTCTTCAATCGCATAGCAGCGGGAGAGCAGCAGTAATCACAGAAGGTCCAGACCCAAAACGTACAAGATTTACAAAATGAGTAAGTAAGTTTATTGGCCAAGTATTCACATACAAGGAATTTGCCTTGGTGCTCCGCCCACAAGTAACAACATGACACACAGTGACAGCTATGGATGACTCAGAAAACACTAAACATTAATAATAATAAAACATTAATGAGAAATGGTTTCTGCTTTGACCCTTGATGTGTTGACACCAATCCACATGTAGTTTTGTGTCGGAAGGAACTACAGAGGCTGGTTTACAACGAAGATAAACACAAAATGCAGGAGTAACAGCGGGACAGGCAAACCCTTCATCTTTCGGGTCGAGATGAAAATGAGATGAAAAAAACTGGTGGGGGTTGAACTGAACCAACTCACCAAGAATTAAAAAAACGTTGACCCAAAACGTCACCCACCCATTCCTTCTCACCAGAGATGCTGCCTATCCCGCTGGGTTACTCCAGTCGAACTTCCACATATGGTTTTGTAATTTTTCAACATGTAATACTTCTGCCAGCCAGGATGAGACTTCCCACTGCTCTGGAGTGATGTTCTTGCACCTTTGATAGACTGTCATAATGGCCTTCCAGTGACACAATGCGAACAAAGCATTGAGATGAATGACAACTGCAACCTAACTAGTCTAAATGATCAAAACTAACTCATGGAATTCCACCGGAGAGCTTCATGACAAGTGCAAAGCCGTGTGCAGAATTACTGTGTAAACTCATTGTTTCAGAAAAAATGTAAAAAATGAAGCTCTGTTTCCTGCTGTCATGGTTTTTTTTTGGTCTAAAGAGCTCAGCATATTTGTGTCCTGATTTTTGCTTGTTCCTAGTTAATTTCAACGCTTGTGGTTTAACATTAAGGCTCCAGTTCTCTTTCAAACCTTTCACATTTTTGCGATGTTTAAGGAATTGCTAGTCTTTGTGTTCAAGCACGGCTTTGGAGCAGAATACAACTCTCCCTCAGAAACTAATTCAGTCATTTCTGTAGCTCTCAGACAGGTGTTTAATTACTACAGGGTCTCTATTTGTAAACGCTTTCTGTGGCATCTCATATTTCTCCAGGCGTCTCAAAGTGTTAACATCGCGTTTAAATACTTTCCAAGTGTAATCACTATAATGGCAATGCGGTAATGAATTTGCATCTAACAAATTCTCACATACTGCAGGAAAGACAAAACGCTGGAGTACCTCAGCATACCTGGAGAACGTGGATAGGTGACATTATGGTAACAATTTCCCTCCTGGGATAAATAAAGGTCTATCGTACCGTATTGTATGGATTGGGACCCTTCTTCAGACTCTCCTCTTCTCACATGCTGCAATTTGATAATAAGATAAGGCATTTTAGATATTGGTTGTGGAAAAAATTGGTGGCTTGAATGTAAGCAAGATCTTCCTTGCCGAGGACAATAGCATCTTCCCCATCCGTTGGTACAGGGCGATGAAACCTCTCCTTAATGTTTAGTCGTATAATACTCCCACAGAATCGAGCTGAACTACAAGCGTAGATTATTCTGCTCAATACCCAGTTGTTGGACACAGTCTGGCAAAGACAGACACAAGAAGCTGGAGTAACTCGGCAGCTCAGACAGCATCTCTGCAGAAACGTCACCTGTGCGTGAATAGTGAAAGACTTGGATAGTGGATGTGGAGAGGATGTTTCCGTTAGTGGGAGAGTCTAGAACTGGAGGTCATAGCATCAGAATTAAAGGATGTTTTTTACGGAAGGAGATGAGGGAAAAATGTCTTTAGTCGGAGGGTGGAGAATCTCTGGA
This sequence comes from Raja brachyura, assembly GCA_963514005.1. The sequence goes on along the minus strand of OY740809.1, from coordinate 31,038,233 downwards.
ATTCATTGCCACAGAAAGCTGTTGAAACTGTCAGTAGATATTTTTAAGGCAGAGGCAGATGGATTCTTGATTAGTACAGGTGTCAGAGGTTATGCAGAGAAGGCAGGAGAATGGGGTTAGCAGGAAGAGATAGATCAGCCATGATTGAATGGCGGAGTAGACTTGATGGGCCGAGTGGCCTAATTCTACTCCTATTCCCTCAAATGCCTTTTATCCAGAGATGCTATCTGACTCACTGAGTTACTCCAGCTTTTTGTGTCTATCGTGGGTTTAAACTAGTATCTGCATTTCATCCTACACACTAGGTCCAGCAGTCTCCTCGGAAATAACATCTAGCAAGACACCCCCATTGGCAAATCGGCTTATAGAGGGTATTGCCAGTCCATGATGGACAAAATCCATGTCCATCATGGATCTGGTTCCTGGACGCCCTGAAACCAACGTAACATTCAAAGCATTGACATCTTTTCCTTGGCCTGTTTAACACGAGAATGAGGTGAGACACAAAAATGCAGAGGCAACTGAGCAGGTCCTTGGAAAAGATGGATAGGTTCTGAAGAAGAGTCCCGACCCAAAAGGTTACTTATCCATGTCCTCCAGGGTGCTGCCTGGCCCACTGAGTTACTCCAGCATGTTGTGTCAGAAGAAGGGTCTTGACCCGAAACGTCTCCCATTCCTCCTCTCCAGAGATGCTGCCTGTCCCGCTGAGTTATTCCAGCATTTTGTGTCTATCTTTAGTATTATGAGCAAATCGTTCTGATTGGCAATTCGCTCCCTGAAAGGAAGACAGAAGCATAAATTAGATAACTTCTTAGAGATGGGATGGGTAAACATAGTGAAATTATAATGATTTATAATTTATATCAATTATAAATTATATCGAGGTTTAAAAATCATGAGGGGAATAGATCGGGTAGAATCACAGAGTCTCTTCCCCAGAGTAGGGGAATTGAGGCAGGAATGGGGTACTGATTGTGGATGATCAGCCATGATCACATTGAATGGTGGTGCTGGCTCGAAGGGCCGAATGGCCTACTCCTGCACCTATTGTCTATTGTCTATTGAGGGCCAGAGGACATATGTTTAAGGTGAAGGGGAAAAGATTTAATGGGAATCTGAGGGGTAACTTTTTCACACAAAGGGTGGTAGATGTATGGAACAAGCTGCCAGAGGAGGTAGTTGAGGCAGGGACTATCTCAACATTTAAGAAACAGTTAGACAGGTACATGTGTGAGATGGAACCGCAGATGCTTGTTTAAACCGAAGATAGACACAAAATGCTGGAGTAACTCAGCTGAGGTGGGACTAGTGTAGATGGTACATGTTGGCCAGTGTAGACAAGTTGGGCCATAGGGCCTGTTTCCATGTTGTATGACTCTTGTCTCTAAAAGATTGATTAGACCCCTTCCTATGAATGCAAGATTATCTGACACATTACCTATGTTCAAGGGTGTCATCATTTACTTTGGGGTTTATTTCTGATTAACAATAGTTAGTGTATCCAAGACCAACTTCCATGGAATGCAGTGCAGGTTTTTCTAAACATGTCCTTCAAATGATTCAGCGCCTTAACAAAAAACACCTTTGTTTTAGCCCCTTTGATTCTCTGGCACCATCATCTTATTCAACTAAGAGAACCTAATCTGAAGATTTATCTCAAGTACGTCAGGAAGAATACTTTTTGGAAACCTCTGTGATGAAAGATAAATAATTCAATTCATGTCATGCTTGAAATGTTGCATTTTGTCACAATTGCATAGCTAGCATATTTTTAAAGGCCAAGCATTTCATGAGACAGTCCACGAATACGAGGCATTAGGTTCCCCATTGGTTGCAATTGCCCTCTGACTGACCTCAAAGGTAGAAAGAGGCAATGGAGTGTGATCGTGAAGAAAAGAGACACCACCTAATGGCAATGTCACAGCTGGTCTCGTCAAAGTACATTAAAAAAAAATTGCACTTGATCAAATTTCAAAGTATTCTGTCAGAATTATCATTTTTGCGTTTTGGGCCAATTGAATCTGGTGGCACGGTGGCGCAGCGGTAGAGTTGCTGCCACACAGAGCTGACAGCGCCAGAGACCCGGGTTCGATCCTGGCTACGGGTGCTTGGCTGTAAGGAGTTTGTACGCTCTCCTCGCGACCTGCGTGGGTTTTCTCCGAGAACTTCGGTTTCCTCCCGCACTCCAAAGTCGGACAGGTTTGCAGGTTATTTGGATTGGTATCAATATGAAATTGTCCCTGGTGTGTGTAGGATAGTGTTAATGTGCGGGGATCACTGGTCGGTGTGGACTCGGCGGACCGAAGGGCCTGTTTCCGCGCACTATCTCTAAAACTAAAAGATCGTTAAGATATGGATACAGGGAACTGCAGATGATGGTTTACAAAAAAAATGACACAAAGTGCAGGAGTAGCTCGGCAGATCAGGCAGTATCTCTGGAGAACATGGGTAGGTGACGTTTTGGGTCAGGAGCAAACAGTCGGAAAAAGGGTCCCACCTTGAAATGTCGCCTATCCATGTTCTCCAGAGATGCTGCCTGACCCGCTGAGTTACTCCAATGTCTTGTGTCTTTGAATAATCGTAAAGGTTATCAACATCCAATTGCTTACCTTAAAGCAGAGACGGTTTAGATAAGATTTAATAGTTGTATCTGTCTCTGTCTAGAACATAAAACAGTACAGTACAGAAATGGGCCTTCATCCCATGCTGCCTCTGCTGAACACTATGCCAAATTAAATTAATCCCTTCTACCTCATGAACTATATCCCTCCATTCCCTGCATATTTATGCGCCTATCTGGAAGTCTCTTAAACAGCACTGTCATATCTGCATCCATCATCAATCTCTCTGTCTCTCCCTCTAAGAAAACAGACCATACATCAAACAAACAGGAAGGATATTTTATTAACTAAAAGAATGAGCTCACATTGTCAGAGCAGCATTCTTTACTTTAGACTTTAAAGATGCAACGTGGAAACAAGCCCTTCTGCCCACCGAGTCTGCATCGACCAGCGATCACCCTGTACACTAGCGCTATCCTCCACACTAGGGACAATTTACAGATAACCTACAAACCTGCGCATCTTTGGAGTATCGCAGGAAACCAGAGCACCTGGAGAAAACCCACGCGGTCACAGGGAGAACGTACAAACTCCTGTAGTCGGGATCGAACCCTAGTCTCTGACACTGGAAGGCAGCAACTCTACCGCTGCGCCACTGTGCCCCGCCACATACATCCTCGAGTTACGTTTTCCACCAAGGCATAGAAGTTCTGGATCTTTCCGCACAAAACACTTTTGCCATAACTTGGTGATCAGTGATGGCATGATACATTCCTTATAATGGTGCAATCTTAAAATAACTATGATTGTTTCCAAGAAATAATACATTTGATACACATGTTATAAGACACAAAAGGGGATTTGATAAAGTTGATTGGGGAAAGTGATTCGAGGAGTACGAATCATCTCATGACAGCTTTAAGTTAGAAATCCCATGTAATTAATTGCGACATCTTAATTAATGAAGGATTAACTTTCAAAGAATTAAATTTAGACCTGAAAATGTAATCGATCATTCCCGTGGACACTCTTTCAAGAAGCTATCTGATTTGTTTGACATTTGTCTTTCCTCTACTCTGACTGGTGAATAACTTCCATCTATGCTCTAAGATTTATTTACAGTACTGTTTCTTACTTGAGATTATATTGGTCCTCGAATCCTGGGATGCAAAGTGATGGAACTGCACGATTTAATGGAATTGCTCCACAGGCCACCATAGACAATGTGCCAAATGTCCTCTTCCTATGACTTGTAAAACATTTGGTTTCATGGACATCATCGTTGATGAGCGCTAGGTTTTTAGAAGCGCCTGCATGAAAATTGCCAGTATGCAGCAGTGGTTTCCATTATTAGATTTGAATGAGGATGTTTGTGCTTGAACTAGTTGTTTAACTAGTTGTGTCTGAAGGAATTGCAGATGCTGGATTAAGCAGAAGATAGACACAAAAAACTGGAGTAACTCAGCGGGCCGGACAGCATCTCTGGAGAAAAGGAATAGGTGACATTTCGCGTCAAGGCCCTTCTTTTGACTAGTTGTTCTGCTTTTTCCTCACAAATTTGAAAATACTTCCATTTTGGGATTATTTCCAGTTCCTTTTGACAGTGACACTAGATCTGCTTTGTCCCAACTACATCTCTCTTTGGCAGCTTTCTCCCATCTACTTCCACCCGTCTGAAGAAGGATCCTGACCCATTATGTGGTCTGTCCATTCCCTCCACAGATGCTGCCTGACCTATTGAGTACTTCCAGTACTTTGTTTTTCGGTTAATATCACATGTCTGCTACTGTTGAGCTCATAAGTGATAGGAGCAGAATTAGGCCATTTGGCTCATCATGTCTGCTACGCAATTCAGTCGTGGCTGATCTACCTCTCCCTCCGAACCACATTCTCCTGCCTTCTCCCCATAGCCCCTGACACCCGTACTAATCAAGAATCTATCTATCTCTGCTTTAAAAGTATCCATTGGCCTGACCTCCACAGCCTCCTGTGGCAATTAATTCCACTGGTTCACCAGCCTATGAGGACTATGTGAAGAAATTAGACAGAAGGTGTCTCGTTTCTGCTTGTAAATACTTGGCCATGTCTTGAGAAAACTTCTATCTGTCACTGGAATTCCGGCAAAATATTCCAAAAATGCCAGAATAGAGTCATAGAGTGATACAGCGAGGAAACCTTCAGCCCAACTTGCCCACACCGGCCAACATGTCCCAGCTACACTAGTCCCATCTGCCCGCGCTTGGTCCATATCCCTCCAAACCTGTCCTAACCATGTACCTGTCTAACTTTTTCTTAAATATTAGGATAGTCCCTGCCTCAACTACTTCCTCTGGCAGCTTTTTCCATACACCCACCACCCTTTGTGTGAAAAAGTTACCCCTCAGATTCCTATTAAATCTTTTCCCCTTCACTTTGAACCTATGTCCTCTGGTCCTCGATTTCCCTACTCTGGGCAAGAGACTCTGTGCTTCTAGCCGATCTACTCCCCTCATGGGTTTCATACATCTCTATAAGATCTTTGATCAAAGATAATTTCATTGTAGAATCAGAACTGTCACAGTATAGTTAATGGTCTCGAGTTGTGCTGTAAAATGTTAAAATCACTAGAAATGTAACACACTTTTATAGAAGAGCTACCAGTTGCCTTTTTCTAACCTAGATGAATGTGTCAAGGTCCTGGAATTTGATCTTGTCAAATACAGCTACTCGTTTCCTTGGAGACACAAGCAACTGCAGATGCTCGTACCTTGAGCAGAACACAAAGTGCTGGAGGAACTTAACGGGTCCGGCAGTATCTTTGCAGGGAATGGACAGGTGACGTTTCTGGTTGGGGCCCTTCTTCAGACTTATTTGCTCAAGAGACTCTGTGCATCTAAAGTTGCAGAACACTTCCTATTTGCGCTCTTTTCTTCCCTGGAACCAGTCCAGATATGATCACTTCCACATGGAATAGGAATTCCGACTTGCCATGCGATCAACGAAAGACCAAAACAGTCCATTTGCAATGAATAGTAAAAACAAAATGGTTTTGAATACAACGATTTGAAAAATTTGTGTTAGTAAAATGAAAGACGTGGTCTCCTGACTTCAAAGAGTGGATTGATAATAGGAAATTGGTGATTAATGATAAATTAATTCTGCCACAAAGAACAAAGGCTTGGACCAAAACAAATGAAAACTGTAAGATTAAAGGAAATAACGATAAAAAATATTGTGAAAAGAGGTAAGAGGGAAAGAAAGAGGATGTTCTTTCACTAGCACTTTCCGAGTTGCGAGCAGTTAAAGTCCTATGTTGAAATGTAATTAATTTGCACACAATAGACTTCTGTCTTTAGACTGTAGTAACTCAGCGGGACAGGAAGCATCTCTGGAAAGAAGGAATGGGTGACGTTTCGGGTTGAGACCCTCCTTCAGTCCCAAAAAGTCACCCATTCCTTCTCTCCAGAGCTGCTGCCTGTCCTGCTGAGTTACTCCAGCTTTTTGTGTCTATATTTGGTTTAAACCATCATCTGCAGTTCCTTCATGCAAGCATCTGTCTTTACATGCTTCGTTGTCACCTTCCCCTACACCAACAATGATCTGTTCGACATTTTCCATGAACTTCGTCCCTTTTGATGTCTTGTTTTCACATCTTACCAATCCATATCTCTGTGTCTCCCTCTCCCCTGACTCTCAGCCTGGAGAAGGGTCGTGACCCGAAACGTCACCCATTCCTTCTATCTCAAGATGCTGCCTGTCCCGCTGAGTTACTCCAACATTTTGTGTCACGCTTCTGAAGACATTGGTTGAGGGGTTATCATTAGTGGGTGATTTCTACAAAAGGGGACCTTTAGAGCGACTCAAGACGTAAAAGGACCAGGGATTAACAGCACCTCCAAAAGTTGACTTTAGTCTTTAGACTTTGGAGATCCAGGATGGAAAGAGGTCCTTTGGCCCACCGAGTCAGAGAGTGGTGGGTCTCTGGAACTCTCTGCCACAGAGGGTAGTTGAGGCCAGTTCATTGGCTATATTTAAGAGGGAGTTAGATGTGGCCCTTGGGGCTAAGGGGATCAGAGGGTATGGAGAGAAGGCAGGTACGGGATACTGAGTTGGATGATCAGCCATGATCATATTGAATGGCGGTGCAGGCTCGAAGGGCCGAATGGCCTACTCCTGCACCTAATATTTCTATGTTTCTATGAGTCGACGCCAACTAGTACACTCAAACTATCCTACACACTACAGGCAATTTACAATTTACTGAAGCCAATAAACTTACAAATATGTACATCTTTGGAGTGTGGGAGGAATCAGTCTAGAAGTGTCCCAACCCGAAACATTGACCATTTGTGTCCTCCAGAAATGCTGCCTGACCTGCTGAGTTACTCCAGCACTTTACATCTTTTTTTTACAAACAGATTATCTGTTGTTATACTGTTCCTATGTCCTTTTATTACCTGAGGTAATAAAAGTGCACAGTGCTGGAGGAAGGTGCCAATCTGAAACATCGCCTGTCCATTCCCTCCACATACACTGCCTGACCCAGCAAGGCATAAGAGTCAAGTCAAATCAAATGTATTGTCACAAGACCAGTGAAGTACATACAGGTTCAATGAAAATCATGCTTGCAGCAGCATCACTGACACATATAGTCAGGCAACACAACTACAAATGTAAATTCTACAAGACAGTGAAAAGGAAAAGATGGTGCAAAACAGAATTGACAAACAAGTCCTTGGTAAAGCACGAAATGATCTGTGTTTAAGAAGGAACTGCAGATGCTGGAAAATCGAAGGTAGACAAAAATGCTGGAGAAACTCAGTGGGTGAGGCAGCATCTATGGAGCGAAGGAAACAGGCGACGTTTCGGGTCGAGACCCTTCTTCAGACTTCTTCCTTTTATTACCTATTGTCCTTCCCTAACAATAGTGACTACACTTGAAGTATTTATTGAGAAAGAATGCTTCAGGTCGCTTCTCTTCCATCTGAGGCATTAACTCTGCGTCTCTCGTTTCACTTGCTTTTTGTTTTGTTTCAAATATTTACCATCAGCATGACGTTGTTTTCAGAGGTATTTTGTTGGATGAAACGCACTTGAGGGGGTGCTGAGGTGGCCAGAGTTGCCACCGCAAGTCTCTCATGCCCATGCTTACCTAGTGCCAATACAGAGGGACAATCTCGGCCTAAAGTCTCCTGGTCTCAAATAGTTGGGTGCCAACAATCATAGAACCCAGTGAGGGAACGAAGTACTAAAAAAGCTAGAATCAGCAGTACATTGAACTTGGGTGGCACGGTGGCGCAGCGATAGAGTTGCTGCCTATTAAGCCCCTGTCCCACTTAGGAGACCTAAACAGCAACCTCTGGTTACCTTGCCCGCCACCCAAGGTTTCCATGAGGTCACCGGAGGTTTTGGTCACTCTCCCTATTGGTCGAAAGTGGTTTCCGCGTGGTCGAGGCTTCATCTAGGTTGCTGGTACTTTTTCATCATGATTAAAATCGGCCTCGGCTAAAAATAGGTTGCCGTTTTAAAAATCGATAATTTTGTAGTCGCAGGGCGAGTCGAAGCTGGTTTTCTTCATAGTCGAGGAAGGTTTTCAACATATGCGTGGGAGGTGGTAGGAGGTTGCAGGTCACCTCCACCTTGATTTTTTTTTGGGTGGTGGGCAAGGTCACCAGAGGTTGCTGTTTAGGCCTCCTAAGTGGGACAGGGGCTTTACAGCGCCAGAGACCCAGGTTTGATCCTGACTATAGGGGCTGTCGGTATGGAGTTTGCATGTTCTCCCTGTGACCGTGTGTGTTTTCATTTTCAATTCTCCAGTGCTGACAAATTTGAACAGAAGACAGTAGTAAATATGAAGTACAAACATAACTCAGATAAAACTTTTAAAGTATTACATTTATCAATCTGCCGTATCTTGAAACTTATGGAGATATGTCACAGCAGCACCATCTGGAGAGATTGGCACAGATGGCCAAATGCTTTATTCAAAGAGCTGGTGGTTTAAGTTGCACCTTGGAGGATGAGAGAGGAGGCAGAGAGTTTTGAGGAGTACGTTCATGAGCTTAGCATCTGGAGAGCTGAAGGTGGAGCTACCAAACGTAGGGTAACAAGAGATGTGGACAAGCAAGACGACAGAATTGGAGGGATCTCTCGGAAGAAGGTTGAATCTTCAGGTGTTAGGGTGAAAGGTTAGAAGGTTGGGAGCCAGGAGAATCTTTCCGAGGACTATCTGTGTTGAAGTAGCGTTCAATGGGTTGTTGGAAGAGCAGCCCAAGATGGTTCCACACATTGAGGAAACAGTTGATTGTCCTCAGTAAAAGAGTGAGCATCGATACATATTGGACATGGGATATATTTTAATGTGGTCCCTGCAATTTCTGACAGCTCTGTAATCTGTTTGAGTGAGTGTTTTTACGATGTGGCGATGATACGATACTATAGGACATGATATGATATGAAACGATAGGATGGAACTTTATTTATCCCAGGAGGGAAATTGATCAAATTATGAGGCTTATGTGGCTTTCATGTGGTATTGATGTGGCTGCCACATTTTTGAGTGCGGGGCTGTTCCGTGAGAAGCTGGAATATTACGCAAAATGAAATTGTGGAAAGGAATCCAAAACATGTCAGGTCAGGCTGTCTCCTACTCACTAAAAGGCTGTCAAATAAGGCGGGCGACTTTGGGGCAGGCATCAATGCATGGTTGATGGAGCTCCATCATATTCTTACAGGCAGCAGAAACCATCTGCTTCAAGGAAACCAAAGACATTTCCCCTATAAATGAGCACACACGCTCGACTTGTTCTCATGAGGGCAGCACATTGCGTGATATTTAATTCCAATGTTCCTAATCTCCAACATACCTTGTTATTTCAGTGCAAAATACCCATGTCTCATGACGGACCACTATTTATCATCCTTTCTCAACTGTCTATTTGATTTTCACATGGATCATGTAGCGGTTGATGCAAGCTCCTTATAGGAGTGCTTGATAGACTTTGGTTTGAAGTACAGAGATTGTTGCAGGCAGTGAGTGGTCTTATTAAGCCAGACGTGGTCCTTTGTATCATAAGTGGTCAAAGTTCTGGACAGATTCAGGCGATTAGCTATTACAGGGATACTAGTCCTCTATTACTGTCAAATTTGATTATCGGTCGCTGCAATATTTAAGAATAAGGAGTAAGCCATTTGGAGCGAAGACGAGGAAACACTTTTTCTCACAGAGAGTGGTGAGTCTGTGGAATTCTCTGCCTCAGAGGGCGGTGGAGGCAGGTTCTCTGGATGCTTTCAAGAGAGAGCTAGATAGGGCTCTTAAAAATAGCGGAGTCAGGAGATATGGGGAGAAGGCAGGAATGGGGTACTGATTGGGGATGATCAGCCCTGATCACTTTGAATGGCGGTGCTGGCTGGAAGGGCCGAATGGCCTACTCCTGCACCTATTGTCTATTGTCTATAATATGTACTCAAGAGATGTATTCAAGAGAGAGTTAGATATAGCTCTTAGGGCTAACGGAATCAAGGGATATGGGGAGAACGGGATACTGATTGGCGATGATCAGACATGATCATATGAAATGGCGGTGCTGGCTCGAAGGGACGAATGGTCTACTCCTGCACCTATTTTCCATGTTTCTATGTTACTCCAGCATTTTCTAAACTTCTGAATGGAGTTAGTGGAGAATTAACTCCCTCGGCTCCATGAAAAGCGACATCTATTTCAAAAGATTACTGTGCCTTTTGATAGTCCGTGCAGACTCAAAGAAATACCTGGCACAAAGGCAGATCCTTCAAGATTCTGTGTAGGGAGCAGCTGCAGATGCAGGTTTACACCGAAGATCGACACAAAGTGCTGGAGGAACTCAGCGGGCCAGGCAACATCTCTGGAGAAAAGGAATGGGTGATATTTCGGGTCGGGACTTTCCTTCAGACTGAAAATAGTGAGGACCCGTCAATGTCCTGATGGTTATGTCAGGGCTGTCAACTCTCACGCTTTTGGCGTGAGATTCACGCCTTGGAGCTATTTCTCACGCCCTCACGCTCATGACCGAGTTCTCACGCTGAGTTCAGTCCCTGCGCCAGTTTGTCCCTTTGCGCCGGCTGCCAGCGCTCTGTGCGGTCTGGGGAAGCGCGTCGGTTGGTGGCTGTGAGTAACGTCGCGTCTCTTGTCTTCTCTTTGGTCGAATATGCAGCTGCCGACAACAACAACCAGGTGAAGCAGTTGTCAAACATGGGGGGGAGCGACGACCACAATGAGGCCAAGCATCTAGGACATGGTTCGGACTCGATTCGTTTTCGCGGGGTCCCGACCTGGAACAGAAGCCACGACCACCCCCTCCCCTCAACACTAGCGGGCAGCAGCAACAGCAACGCTCTCACTGCAAGTTGCTTCAATTAAACCTCTCTCTCTTCCTTCCCCCCCCCCCCTCTTCTCCCACTCAATACCTTCCCCGCCCACCACTCATTCTGTTGCAGGCGAGCTGACCTGGGAACTGCGGCCAGTCCCTGGGACGCGAGCTGACCTGGGAACGGCAGCCAGTCCCTGGGCACACAGAATGCCAACTTGATCAGTATGGACAAATTGGGCCAGCCATATACATGTTGTATAACTGACTCTATGCAGATCTGAATGGGTTTAGGATTACCATTTAAGCAAAATTGCCCTCACTTTCCCCATTTTGATTCTTGAGATTAATATCCCTTTGCTCTGTTAACAGCGTTAAAGTACTTATGAGGTAGAGTCAGGAAAGGGAACATGTTATTTTTTTTTAGTTTGCTTTAATTTGTTAGTTGATTTTTTGTTGACTGCCATAATTTCTGAAATAGTCTTAAAGTAACTTAACTGTTATAAAGCAGTAATAAGTGATTTTTGTCCAAACAATTGGAACTTGCATAAAATGTTTGAATTATTAGCAAGGCTGCCAACTCTCACGCATTGAGAGTGAGACCCGCGCATTTCACAAAATTCTCATGCTCTCACGCTGATCACAAAATTATATAATGAGAATAGGACCTGTTTTGCTTAACAAATAGTGTAGGAAGGAATTGCAGATGCTGGTTTATACTGAAGATAGACACTAAAAACTAGAAAAACTCAGCAGGACAGGCAGCATCTCTGGAGAGAAAGAATGGGTGATGTTTTGAGTCGAGACCTTCAGCCTGAAGAGGTTGAAAACCAGCCATAAAACACAATGACTGGACATGTGTGTTATCCAACTAAGGGCAGAAATCAGAATCATGTGTTCATCCTTATTCACGTGACACCATAATAAATATATTACAGACAAAATAATTTCATGGGGTGGCACGGTGGTGCAGCGGTAGAGTTGCTGCCTCACTACCACATGGGTTCTCTCTGGATATTCCGGTTTCTCCCATATCCGAAAGAAGTGCAGGTTTGTAGGTTAATTGGCTTCTGTAAATTGTCCCTGGCGTGATGGATGGAATTGGTGTATGATAGATTGCTGGTCGGTGTGGACCTGGTGGGCGGAAGGGCCTGTTTCCATCTATATTTTTACATATATATCTTAATTTCATTGAACCATACATGATTGAATATGTGGCATTATTTTCGTCTTGTTTCTATATTCAAAGGGTAAGGTTGAAACCGTCTGAAGAAGGATTTCGGCCCGAAACGTTGCCTATTTCCTTCGCTCCATAGATGCTGCCGCACCCGCTGAGTTTCTCCAGCAATTTTGTCTACCTTCGATTCTCCAACATTTGCAGTTCCTTCTTGAATGAGATTGATTGATTTATTTGTGCAGAACAGTGATGGAAGTCTGACTTTTGCTTTGTTTCTCTGAGTTTTTCTCTAAATATATGCATAACAGCATGAATATAATCTGATTTCCATACATGTATATAGTCATTCATGTGCTGCACCTGTTGAGCAGAGCCTGGCTCTATTGTGGAATGTAATTAGGAATGTAATTTAGCCTAACCTTATTCATACCTAATCCAATTTAAAGCATAAATGTTGGATCCAAGTTGCATAAAAGACTCGCTACAGTATGCACCAGATTGCACAATTTAAAGCTGAAAAGTGTAAAAGGTCCTTACCGTGGGAGGGGGAACACCCCCCTCCCACACTCCCTCCCCCCCCCCCCTCCCCCCATTGCTACGCTCATTCGCAATTTCTCACTCTCAACTCTCACCCAATGTTGGCCCAGAAGTAAGTACAATAGTGTGGTACTTAAGTACCTAATTCATACATACATATTTCCATTCTTGTACAACTTCGTATTTTAAGATTTAATAACAAAAGAACAGTGAAAGAAAAAAGAAATAAAGAGTGTGGGAATAGATAGACAAGCGAGGAGAAGCAGATAGCGAAAGAAATAAAGGACATAGAAGTGAAGCTGAAAATATTGAAATAGAAGGAGAAAATAGAGAAAAGAGAGATTAGGAGAGATCGACCTATTTCGTATTTTTGTCCATCCGTCACCCGGTTCTAAACCATTTAATTTCTGAGGTTATGTTATGTTGCACCATATGGTTGCAAAAAGTTGATAAAAAGGAGACCAAGTCTTTGAGAATTGCTCTACTTTGCCTAGTAGGAGAAATCTCATAGGCATGTCACTTCTAATTGTGAATTAATTCATCTCAGCTTCCTTTCCACACTGCACATGTGTTTAAATGTGTGTTGTTTTAAAGCATTTTAGGATGTCCCAAGATTATAAACTGTTTCATATCAACAAATGGGCAGCATAGTGGCACAATGATAGAGCTGCTGCCTCCCCCACCCACCCACTCCAGACCAATATTCCAGCATTAACAAGAGTTTATTCTGCCACGGACTTTACCCAATTATCTTAGTATCCTGAGAGAAAGAATCTTGGATCAGACATCTGGGATTGGAGACAACATATTATCAGGCAGGAGGAAAGCGGGGGAAATTGCGGTCCAGTCACACTTCTGCCTGTGACTCTTATATATATTTCAACTCTTCCACCTGAGTCCCACATTTTATCCTGACCTCAGTTGCTGCCTGTGTGGAATTTGCACGTCCTCCCGTGACCGCGTGGGTTTTCTCCGGGTGCTCCGGGTTTCCTCCCACATCCCAAAGACGTGCAGGTTTGTAGGTTAATTGGCTTCTGTAAATTTCCCCCCAGTGTGTAGGGAGTGGAAGAGAGAGTGGGATTACGTTGAACTGGTGTGAACAGGTGATCGATGGTCAGCATGGACTCGGTGGGCTGAAGGGTCCGTTTCCATGCTGTATCTTTCAATCAAATACAATCAATCAATTAACTCTTTCTTTTCGGTTTCCCTTTTGTTTACTCTTCCTTTTATTCCTCTTTCAGTTTCAATTTAGTTTATTGCCCCGTATACCGAGGTACAGTGATAAGCTTTTTGTTGCTTGCCTATCAGCCAGCGGAAAGTCAATAACATGATTACAATCGAGCCATTCGCAGGGTACATATACACAATAAGGGAGACAAAAATGCTGGAGAAACTCAACAGGTGAAACTCACCCAGTGAGTTTCTCCAGCATTTTTGTCTATCTACGATTTTTCCAGCATCTGCTGTTGTTTCTTATACACAATTAGTGCAAGGTAAAGCCAGTAAGGTTCGATCAAAGATGGTCGGAGGGTCCCTCATCCTTTCCCTCATCAGTAAAACAGGCACCAAAGGAAATGCAAGGTTTGATCACTATCCCCCACCCACCCACTCCAGACCAATATTCCGGCATTAACAAGAGTTTATTCTGCCACGGACTTTACCCAATTCTCTTAGCATCCCGAGAGACAGAATCTTGGATCAGACATCTGGGATTGGAGACGAAAGCGGGGGAAATTGCGGTTCAGTCACACTTGCCTTCACTTCTGCCTGTGACTCTTATATATATTTCAACTCTTCCACAAGGGCGCTGGGGTCCAGAGCTTTCCCAAAGTCCAAAAGGAGTGGAATAAACCCATTGCATCAACCCAGCCAATATCACGGCCGAACATTGAAACGTAAGAGTGTAAGATAACGATTGCTTATTTTATTGGTGTCCCTTTAAAAAGTCTCACACATTATTCTTGTTGATATCAGTATTATTTAATATTATAGGACTGGGAAGAGTAATTTTCATGGATCTCTCATGCTGATTAATCTTATATTTATTCCCATTTTCTTTCCACATTACACAAGCATTCAAAACTGCTTCATTAGTTGTAAAGCATTTTAGGATGTCCCAAGATAACAAATGGGTTCATGTCAACATGTTAAGGGCTCTTGACTGCCTTTCCTGCTTTTTCTTTCAGCTTCTCTCCCCCCTCTCAGAGCGAGCTGTGGATTCCCCTGCCTTCATTGTCTACCCCTCCAGTCTTCACATTTTAACAGATCATCATCACCTGTCATTTCTGCCTCCTTCAACGAGATGCCACAGTTGGCGCAGCTGATAGAGCCGCTGCCTCACTGGGCCTCACAGCGCCAGAGAGCCAGGTTCGATCCTGACCTCAGGTGCTGTGCTGTCTGTGGGAAATTGACACGTTATCCCTGTGACTGTGTGGGTTTTCCCACATCCTAAAGCTACCCACTGAGAGCATCAGGATGAAAGCACGGAAGCGCGATATCCTAGATCACCAGGTTCGGAGACAACTACTTTCTTTCAACTGGCAGGCTCTTGAACCAACCTGTCCAACCCTAATCCTACCTCAACAACAAAACACTACAGATCATGAAGAAGGGCCTCGACCCGAAACATTGCCTGTTTCCTTCGCTCCATAGATGCCGCCTCACCCACTGAGTTTCTCCAGCATTTTTGTCTACCTTCGATTTTCCAGCACCTGCAGTTCCTTCTTAAACACAGATCATTTCTTGCTTTACCAAGGGCTTGTTTATCAATTCCGTTTTGCACAATCTTTTTCTTTTCACTGTCTTGTAGAATTTACATTTGTAGTTGCGTTGCCTGAGTTCATGTGCCAGTGATGCTGCTGCAAGCAAGATTTTCATTGAACACGTATGTACCTCACTGGTCTTGTGACAATACATTTGATTTGACTTGACTCTAATGACCTTCCCGGGTCAGGCAGTGTATGTGGAGGGAATGGACAGGCAATGTTTCAGATTGGAACCTTCCTCCAGCACTTTGTGTTTTGCTCATGAATCCAGCATCTGCAGTTCCTTGTGTCCCCAGATATATGGAGTTATCTTTTATCATTAAAAAAGTTATCTATTTTTTCCATTAGTCAGTCAACTATTTTTCCATTCTCACTCACTGCTGTTCTCATTCTCTTTCCTTCGTTCCTCCTTTCTCAACAGCTTTCTCTCTTTCTTCTTGTTCATTGCCTTCGCTTTTACACTTTATCCATTTTTCAGTTGCCCTTGCCTCCCTTCCGATGTGTCTTGGCCCTAGTTTAGTGTACTTTAAAGATACAGCGCGGAAACAGGCCCTTCAGGTCCACTGAGTCCGCGCCGACCAGCGATCCCTGCACGCCAACATTATCCTACGCGCATCAGGGGCAATTTGCAACTTTACCAAGCCAATTAGCGGGCATAACTGTACGTCTTTGGAGTGTGGGAGGATAACCGGAGGAAACCCACGCAGGCCACGTGGAGAATGTAGAAACTCCATACAGACAGCACCCATAGTCAGGATCGAACCCGGGTCTCTGGTGCTGTAAGGTAGCAATTCTACTGCTGCTCCACCATCAAACCCATACATCAAAGTTAACCCATGCCCTTCAGGATTCATTATTCTTTCCTACTCCTTCAATCTCTCTATAAATATCTCACAACACCATTTAAGCATTGGAATCTATGAATTTTTCCACCAAACATTTGAATGGAAAAGAAATTATGACTTACCATTTTTTATTCTATTTTCTCACAAACGGTTTGTGATTCATTAATTTTCGGTGGCGCAAATTCCTTTTATTTCCAGACAGGAATGGAATATTCTGCAGCTTTCAATGCCAGGAATATAACCCACATGTGTTAACAAGCTAATGTTATGATGAAGAACCTGTATGCTTCCACACACAGATCACTGCTGCTTTCTCAATCCATGCGTGAATTAGGAAAACACAGTACACGTGAGAGCCAATCCACCAACTAATCCTGCCAGTCAGCTATACAATATTCAGAACACAAAACTCGGTGCCAACAAAAATTCTGCCATTAATCAATATTTGATAGACTGAGCGCATTCTTTCATCAAGCGCTGAATGTTTTTCTGTGGGTTTGAAATTCTTTTCTGGCATATAGTATAATGGCACGAAATCATTCTTCAAATACCACGGCAGCCTGTGTTTTTTAATGAGATCACTTCATTCGATGTGATATTCATGCACGCGAGCAAATCTGCGCACTTTCACTGGCAACGGAGATGTTCTCTTGTTCATTGCATGCAGCATCCATCTTCCATTGAGGCGTACGATGTTGGTTGTCCTTATGGTGTCAAACCCGCTGGGGATTAGTCGGGCGTTAGAAATTATATGGAAGAGTGGCGCAGCGGTAGAGTTGCTGCCTTACAGCGCCAGAGTCCTGGGTCTGACCCTGAATGTGGGTGCTGTCTGTACTGAGTTTGTATATTCTCCCGGAGATAGACACAAAATGCTGGAGCCTCTCAAAGAGACAAGCAGCATCTCTGGATAGAAGTAATGGGTGACATTAGGGCTCAAGACTGAGTCCCGCTGCGTCATTCCAGCATTTTGCGTCTATCTTCAGTGTAAACCAGCATCTGCAGCTCCTTCCTACATTCCTTATACATTGTCCCTGTGACCTCGCGGGTTTTCTCCGGGTGCTC